>CM061537.1:77366572-77648806 GCA_030545055.2 Neoaliturus tenellus | reverse complement strand
CTTATTGAAGTTATAAATTATAGTCTACCAAAAGATAGCATGTTGATGTGGAATGAATTGGTGTCGTACGGAATTATGCGATTAACTAATTTATGGGATACAACTAATATCTATTTGGGAGAAAGATTTAAATTGAACAACTAATTAGAATGTGTTGTGCCATTGTAGCCTATGTCTCAGGTAACAAAATATGCATTAAGTGTTAAGTAAGCGTAATTCTACAATACTTACATTACTTGATTTTTATTAATTTGCAATCATGGATTTTAAATTGCATTGTTTTTTCGCTCTACAATCTATTTTTCTTTAATTTATAAGCATAATTATTATTAAGTTACTTGCTTATTTTGAGGTCTTAGCTAAAATCATAGTTTGTATGTATTTATTTGTAGGCTAGGCCTAGGATGTACGCCGGTTGACTTCGGACGGTTAGATGACGTTCCACTCTTCACATTCGAGGAGATGGAAACCTCCGTTCTCTCCCTAAAGAGCAACAAGGCTCCTGACCCGGACGGATTCCCAGCGAGGCTTTAAAGAAAGTATTTTCAATTAATGCTGACTTGTTGAGAATATGTACAACGCCTGTTTTGTAGAAGGGGTGTTTCCGGCTCCCTGGAAAACCACCAGACTTGTACTCATCAGCAAGGGCAAAGGTGATCCCGAGCTGCCGTCGTCCCACAGGCCTTTTTGCATGTTGGACACGGCTGGGAAGCTGTCCAAGAAGCTGATCCGTTCCCGCCTGACGTCTGCCGTGGAAGCTGCCTGGTACTTATGCCTCCGTCAGTACGGCTTCAGAAAGGGACGGTCAACGATTGACGCTATCACCGAAGTCCAGAGAGCTGTGAAGAGAGCCGAGAGCCACAACCATTTCTCTCGCTGAGTAGTGCTTCTTGTTACGCTTATGTCAAGAATGCCTTTAACTCGGCGAGGTGGGTCGATATGCTGGATGCGCTTCGCAACACCTTTCGCGTTCCTGCATATCTGTTGCGACTCATCTTGTTGCGGATTATTTCCGCTCCCGAAGCCTGATTTACGACACAAGGGACGGAACGTGGACGATGGAAGTCACTTCTGGTGCCGCGCAAGATTCAATACTCGGCCAGGATCTCTGGAACGTTGCCTATGACAGCCTCCTGAGGTCGGAGATGCCTGAGGAAACCACTTTGGTTGGGTACGCCGATGATGTCGCAGCTATCATTGTTGCACGCAACGTTGAGCTGACCCAACTAAAGTTGAACCGAGTCATGCGTGTGGTCAACACATGGATGTCCGATCACGGTATCTCGCTTGCTCTCCGTACGACGGAGATTGTGATCCTTACGAAGAAGAGGATGGTCACCGTCGTTCCGTTCCAAGTGGGAAGGGAGGTGGTCCAATCAACTCGTGCTGCTAAGTACTTCGGGATTATGGTGGACACCAAGTTAAGCTGGAGGGATCAGATATTCCGTACGGCGGACAAGGCCGCTAAGGTAGTCACGTACCTTAGTAGGCTGATGGCCAATGTCGGGGTTCCACGATTCGACAGAAGACGTCTGTTGATGTCCGCGGTTCAGTCCGTGCTTTTTTATGGAGCAGAGGTGTAGGCAGACGCTCTCGATAAAGAGTAGTACAGGTTGCGACTCGCCCGGGTTCAACGTCGAGCGGCGCTCGGGATGTGTTCTGCCTACCGGACAGTGTCCGAGCCTGCCGTCCTGGTGGTCGCCGGAGTTATCCCTGTCAAGCTCTTGGCAGGAGAGAAAAAGGCAATTTATCAGAGACAAGGCTAGATTAAAAGAACACGGCAAGAACAGAAGAGCGCTCCAGAACCTTCCAGCAGTGGGAACACAGCTGGGAGCACGACACCCGAGGACGATGGACTGCGCGACTTATCAAGCACGTCCAACCATGGGTGGAACGGCGGCCAATTCTTGACAATTCACGGCTATCTCGGTCGTACCTGAACCGGATGGGCAAGACCGGTTCACCAGACTGCATTTATTGCTCGGGCGTTCCCGACGATGCGGAACACACATTCTTCCGCTGCCTCCGTTGGGAAGGGCCCCGCCTGAAGGCCACACAAATTTTTTGGTGCATTTTTGGTGGATTTCGGTCTGCCAAAAGATCTTGGAGGATGAGGGCAACTGGGATTGTTTATCACAGTTCGTCCGGGGCATCCTCCTGGAAAAGAAACCGATCTGGACGGCGAAGTGGCCCAGATCCCTTGATCGAGTGGCTGGATAAGGAGTGAGCCCCACGGGCATAAGCCAAATTTAGGCCTAGCCTGACGTAATGTAATAAACAACTCCAGGTTAGAATCCTAAAGAGTAGAGGCGAGGTTTTTCAGTGGGTAAACCCGTTTTTAGGGGAGCCCCACACTACAGGCTTGCCACCTGTGTGCGTAATGAATTTTTCTCACCTCTCCCTCAAAAACAAAGCGTCACCTAATAACTCAAAAAGTGAGTAAAAAATTCTTGTACGGGACGGACATTGGAGCGTATTCCTAGTTATTTTACCGCTTTAAAATCCACTTCAACATTGCGTGTCAAGGATTTAATTTGTATCTGTCAATTATCATAGAATTAAAAAGTTGTCTGTTTTGTTTACAAAAACACTTTGTAATGCAGCAGTGGTGTCAAATTTCAATGTAAAATATGGATCACCTGGAGCAGTAAACAAATCGACAAAATCACGTCTTAGATTGGTCTAAATAAGGTATAATTTTCATTTTGCGGGTTTGTGAGGCATTTTCTGAGGGATACCATATTTTTCCTATCATCTAGGTGTCATAAGAAATCAATTGACACCAAAACGACCTCGATCCGTTCATTGGTTCTCTCTCTAGACCCGTAAATGCACTCTTTTATTATATAAGATAGCTGCTTTAGTTGTTTATAAGTTTTTATCAATTTTTATTTCGTTTTTTGTAAACATTTAAGTAGTTTAAAAATAAAACCTATTAAATTTTCAAATTTACTGAAATGCTGTTATGAAAATCAACCTATCATTACATTTGGTTTCCAATTCTTTGTTTAAAGTTCATTGTTGGTGATAGTGAGTTCATGTTATTGTTTAGTACATTTTTTTCGGACATTTTCCATCACTGATTAGTAAACGAATTCGCGGCGTTACGGGATCTGGCATCTGATCCCGTCTTCAGGTGCAATGTTTGAATGTTTTCCAATGTTCGAATTGAATAATTTTTATGGTGAATATCATGATATTTAATGAGTATCGAAATTGGAATACATACTGAGGGGTTAATTTGAACAGTCTCTTAAAATTTTATATATTTTTGTTAACTAATAAATATAATATCTTGCAAAAATAAAATTTTTAACGGCTTCATTTTTAAATACCTTTATATTTACCCTTATAAATGCTTGTTACAAAAGCCGGTTGTATCGGTAACTTTGCAGAACCTAAACATAAATTCCACGTGTAACGGAATTTTAATGAGGAACAATTTACATTTAAAATGTTACTTATTAATTAACATTTTGATGAGTTGAAAATGAGGTAAACCATACAACATATATTTTTCATTATTCTTAAAGGTATTTTTCGTCTCGTAAGTTAGTATTGTACGGGGAGAAATCTGAAGTTGAAAATTCCACGTGTGGATTCTTATTTGAATATATGACAGCTATTATGAAGCTTGGTTAGAAGAGTTAAGACAATCTTACAAAAATGTATTGATTTTGTATTCAGATAAATTTTTACACGTTTTCCTTTCATATCAGACTCATTTAGTTGTTTAAATTTAAGTATTTTAATTTAAAAGTTTTTAACAGTATATTCCTCTCCATTGGGGTTAATAATTAAGTAATGGGATAGTTGGATAAGATGAATGTAGAATGGGAATTCTCCTATGTCATGGGATGAGAACTATTATAAAACAATCGAATTCTTGCAAATCATAACCTTGGTTTAAATTTTGTTACTTTGAAAATTAAATCAAGAATAACAATTTAACTTATTAAAAACAAACCTATTTGGCTTTCAACCTAATTAAGTTCTTAACATAAAGTTATACAAAGTGACTCAAATTTTTCTAAAAATTCAAATGCAAAGTGCAAATACAATGTTTCTAAATTGAAAAGTTCAAATTATTTAATGCAAAATAGTTGGCTTAACACACTTTTAAATTTTTAATGAGTAAAAATTTACATTACAAACAAAATAAAACAAATAAAAGGAAACAAACAGATTAAAGATGTTTTAATTTTTGAAATAAGTTTTGATTGTTATTTTAACCCAAGAACATAAAAAAATGACAAACATATTGGTGGTAGTTGTGAGATTTTAATTTACCTTAATAGAAAATATAAATCTGTTTTATATTCATATTTTAATCTATAAATTCAATAGACAACTTTAATTAATCAATAAATCAGATATCTAAAACAGACTAAAATTATCTTCAACCTATAGTTAAAAAACTTTTGTTATTGAAATCTTTCCAAAATCTGGAACCTGCTCATGATTAATTTCTGTTATCTGCGTAGGAAAATTTTCCCTTTGCGTGAAAGAAAAGAGAGTATATTCCTCGATCGATGAACGTTCTCAAAGTATTTTAGATAATAATACAGTACGATATTAAAAAAATATCTGTTTTAAAATGTTCATTATACATTACGCTTTTTCAGTTCTAAAATATTATATGATAGTTTAAATATTTTAACTAATAAGAATTTAAAGTAGTTTCTTCACTGTTTTGACCTATGTACACTGTACTGGAAGCTAAACATTTGCACCATTAGGTTACGGTGTGACCGGAAGCAGTATTGTCAAAGTGTACAGACTATCGTTGCCAATACATAGCCAATACATCGTTGCCAATACATCATGGGTGGGAAATTAGATGTCAACTCCTCTTCCGGTTGAGACGCACTCTACCCACTATCGGATTTATTGACATACCATCGTCAAGTTCTTGAACTATCCATCAAAAATATTAAGTGTGTGTATTAAGTGAGGGTGTAGATGTTTTTTGTTTGTTTATATAACAAATTAGAGATTTTTTCATTTAGGCAATTATAAAAAAATAAGAAAAAGGAATTGGAGGATTAGTGTAAAACTAAAGGCGACAACTACATAATGGAACATACGTTTTAACAAAAACACATTATCCAAATTAAAACTTTAACTTAAACCAAAAAACTTTAACATTATGTAGTTTTAATGTCAGATTTGCGTAAAATATTTATGAATACAAAGAAATGTAAAATTATTATAATATGTACAGTGGTTTTGCCCTCTCAATTTAGTTTAGGACATCAGGCGCAACTCTTGCAGGAAGTTATGATAATATCGATTTTTTTTACCTTACCGTCCATAATTTTAAAATATTTTGACGCCAAAACGAATTATAGTAGTAATAAATCATTCTGAAAACGTGTTAAAACATTGAGATTTACAATTTTGTTGTCTTACAGTCATATTACATGTGATTAAATTCTATCAAGATTATTGCTGTTCGTATAAACATTGTAAACACGAATAAGTTACACATTTTAGCTCGATGTAAAAAAGTTGGAAATTTTAATTATCTTAGCAGTGATAATAAGATTATAAAAATTATGGATTAAATAAGATATGTCTTATAGAGAATACTAATTTTGCTGCCTAACTATTGAAATTTATACATTTTTATTTATTGAACCCAAAAATAAAAAGAATCACCACACGGAGTTTTGGAACAGAGTTTCCAAACACCCTGTATAATAGTTGCATGATAATGATGTTGAATGAACTAAATATTGTCATAGTTCAATGTGCACTGTTATAGACTCGAGGTGCAAAAAACTAAATATTGTGGTTTCACGAACAGATTAAGCTTACCATATTCCAGGTATTTTGATAAATGTTAAAACATTAATATACAAATTAGCTAACATGACATTTAACAGATGGTGTAAGTTGTTATGAAGACTGTAAATCTACTAAATTAATCACAATAAATTATTGCTTCAGTATAGGCCTACTTGGGACGTTAGTTAGTTAAAGCATGCACTTCATTTATAATTTCCTTTTACATTCTGCAGTAAGTAATTTATTTATATTTATTTATAAATAGATTATAAATGTAAACGCCCTTTTACACAAGAGTTGACAACCAAAATTTGCCATATTTTATCAACATTTCAACATTTCTATATGACGCAAACGGGAAACTTTTGGTTTTCAACCCTGATGTAAAAGCTCCTTAAAAATGCATGTTCATCATACTGCACGAAGAACAGCCGATTTAGTTACCACTAATTAGTCCTAAAATCAGTCCACGAAGTTGGAACTTTTTGAAGCCTTTTAAAAGAGACCCGAAACACCTGTTCCTCTTACTATGCGCTAACCTTAAAAGTTTTCTTTTACTCATTATTCAAGCGAAAATTTTACTAATGCAAAACTTTGAAATGAAAAGGAAATGTCTTCATTTTAATTCCACATAAGCTATTTTAAGGAAAATTAAACTAAGATGGAAGCCTACTAGTGTATGTAAATACCTCATCTCGTAATTTACGGCCAGTTTATGATGACTTAATTTTTTAACTGCTTTACCAAGTAATGCACTCAACGATTGTATTTAGTCCTAAGCCACTCATGAGATATTAAAATACGAGTTAATTGCTCGTGGCTTGACAAAATTTCGGTAGCGCCACAAACAAATAAGCAGGTTGAAAAACTCGATAAAACTTGTTTGTATAACTATCAGAGATAGCCGTGCTTGTCGCAGCTCATCGGGTCTAGCACAGCGCCCGCAAAAAAATCACATTAAACATATGTGAAAAGCGTTATTCTTTGACGAAGACATTCCTTATAATCACTGCTTAAAGTATTATAAAGAGTCTGTCAGTAAACATTGAAGCTGCCTTTTGTCTTCTTTAGTCTGATTTAGATTGTTACACTAACCATAGATAGGAGTAACAAATTAAAGTAATTGTTTAAATCCACCATATAAATTATCTCTCTTCAATATTATATTTACATATACCTGATATTACGGAGCATATGTACATCCTTTATCCAACAACAAGAGGTCAAACAACAAAACACGAAACTAACTTAGTGCGCTATTGTAAAATTAGCGAACTTGGTACGCTGGTAATCTTGCAGCTATGCCTTAGAGCAGCGGTTGTATGTGGAGCGACTAGTCAGGGCAATTTGTTGACAACTGTGTGTTGTTGCAGCTATGCCTGGGAGCAGCGGTTGTATTTGGAGCGACTAGTCAGGGCAATTTGTTGACAACTGTGTTTTGTTGCAGCTATGCCTGGGAGCAGCGGTTGTATGTGGAACGACTAGTCAGGGCAATTTGTTGACAACTGTGTTTTGTTGCAGCTATGCCTGGCAGCAGTGGTTGTATATGGAGTGACTAGTCAGGGCAATTTGTTGACAACTGTGTGTTGTTGCAGCTATGCCTGGGAGCAGCGGTTGTATGTGGAGCGACTAGTCAGGGCAATTTGTTGACAACTGTGTGTTGTTGCAGCTATGCCTGGCAGCAGTGGTTGTATATGGAGTGACTAGTCAGGGCAATTTGTTGACAACTGTGTGTTGTTGCAGCTATGCCTGGCAGCAGTGGTTGTATATGGAGTGACTAGTCAGGGCAATTTGTTGACAACTGTGTGTTGTTGCAGCTATGCCTGGCAGCAGTGGTTGTATGTGGAGCGACTAGTCAGGGCAATTTGTTGACAACTGTGTGTTGTTGCAGCTATGCCTGGCAGCAGTGGTTGTATATGGAGTGACTAGTCAGGGCAATTTGTTGACAACTGTGTGTTGTTGCAGCTATGCCTGGGAGCAGCGGTTGTACGTGGAACGACTAGTCAGGGCAATTTGTTGACAACTGTGTGTTGTTGCAGCTATGCCTGGGAGCAGCGGTTGTATATGGAGTGACTAGTCAGGGCAATTTGTTGACAACTGTGTGTTGTTGCATCTATGCCTGGGAGCAGCTGTTGTATGTGGAACGACTAGTCAGGGCAATTTGTTGACAACTGTGTGTTGTTGCAGCTATGCCTGGGAGCAGCGGTTGTACGTGGAACGACTAGTCAGGGCAATTTGTTGACAACTGTGTGTTGTTGCAGCTATGCCTGGGAACAGCGGTTGTATGTGGAGCGACTAGTCAGGGCAATTTGTTGACAACTGTGTGTTGTTGCAGCTATGCCTGGGAGCAGCGGTTGTATATGGAGTGACTAGTCAGGGCAATTTGTTGACAACTGTGTGTTGTTGCAGCTATGCCTGAGAGCAGTGGTTGTATGTGGAACGACTAGTCAGGGCAATTTGTTGACAACTGTGTGTTGTTGCAGCTATGCCTGGGAGCAGCGGTTGTATGTGGAGCGACTAGTCAGGGCAATTTGTTGACAACTGTGTTTTGTTGCAGCTATGCCAGGGAGCAGCGGTTGTATGTGGAGCGACTAGTCAGGGCAATTTGTTGACAACCGTGTGTTGTTGCAGCTATGCCTGGCAGCAGTGGTTGTATATGGAGTGACTAGTCAGGGCAATTTGTTGACAACTGTGTGTTGTTGCAGCTATGCCTGGCAGCAGTGGTTGTATATGGAGTGACTAGTCAGGGCAATTTGTTGACAACTGTGTGTTGTTGCAGCTATGCCTGGCAGCAGTGGTTGTATGTGGAGCGACTAGTCAGGGCAATTTGTTGACAACTGTGTGTTGTTGCAGCTATGCCTGGCAGCAGTGGTTGTATATGGAGTGACTAGTCAGGGCAATTTGTTGACAACTGTGTGTTGTTGCAGCTATGCCTGGGAGCAGCGGTTGTACGTGGAACGACTAGTCAGGGCAATTTGTTGACAACTGTGTGTTGTTGCAACTATGCCTGGGAGCAGCGGTTGTATATGGAGTGACTAGTCAGGGCAATTTGTTGACAACTGTGTGTTGTTGCATCTATGCCTGGGAGCAGCTGTTGTATGTGGAACGACTAGTCAGGGCAATTTGTTGACAACTGTGTGTTGTTGCAGCTATGCCTGGGAGCAGCGGTTGTACGTGGAACGACTAGTCAGGGCAATTTGTTGACAACTGTGTGTTGTTGCAGCTATGCCTGGGAACAGCGGTTGTATGTGGAGCGACTAGTCAGGGCAATATGTTGACAACTGTGTGTTGTTGCAGCTATGCCTGGGAGCAGCGGTTGTATATGGAATGACTATTCAGGGCAATTTGTTGACAACTGTGTGTTGTTGCAGCTATGCCTGAGAGCAGTGGTTGTATGTGGAACGACTAGTCAGGGCAATTTGTTGACAACTGTGTGTTGTTGCAGCTATGCCTGGGAGCAGCGGTTGTATGTGGAGCGACTAGTCAGGGCAATTTGTTGACAACTGTGTTTTGTTGCAGCTATGCCTGGGAGCAGCGGTTGTATGTGGTGCGACTAGTCAGGGCAATTTGTTGACAACTGTGTGTTGTTGCAGCTATGCCTGGCAGCAGTGGTTGTATATGGAGTGACTAGTCAGGAAAATTTGTTGACAACTGTGTGTTGTTGCAGCTATGCCTGGCAGCAGTGGTTGTATATGGAGTGACTAGTCAGGGCAATTTGTTGACAACTGTGTGTTGTTGCAGCTATGCCTGGCAGCAGTGGTTGTATGTGGAGCGACTAGTCAGGGCAATTTGTTGACAACTGTGTGTTGTTGCAGCTATGCCTGGCAGCAGTGGTTGTATATGGAGTGACTAGTCAGGGCAATTTGTTGACAACTGTGTGTTGTTGCAGCTATGCCTGGGAGCAGCGGTTGTACGTGGAACGACTAGTCAGGGCAATTTGTTGACAACTGTGTGTTGTTGCAGCTTTGCCTGGGAGCAGCGGTTGTATGTGGAGCGGCTAGTCAGGGCAATTTGTTGACAACTGTGTTTTGTTGCAGCTATGCCTGGGAGCAGCGGTTGTACGTGGAGCGACTAGTCAGGGCTATTTGTTGACAACTGTGTGTTGTTGCAGCTATGCCTGGGAGCAGCGGTTGTATGTGGAGCGACTAGTCAGGGCAATTTGTTGACAATTGTGTTTTGTTGCAGCTATGCCTGGGAGCAGCGGTTGTATGTAGAGCGACTATTCAGAGCAATTTGTTGACAACTGTGTTTTGTTGCAGCTATGCCTGGCAGCAGCGGTTGTATGTGGAGCGACTAGTCAGGGCAATTTGTTGACAACTGTGTGTTGTTGCAGCTATGCCTGGGCGCAGCGGTTGTACGTGGAGCGACGAGTCAGGGCAATTTGTTGACAACTGTGTGTTGTTGCAGCTATGCCTGGGAGCAGCGGTTGTATATGGAGTGACTAGTCAGTTCAATTTGTTGAAAACTGTGTTTTGTTGCAGCTATGCCTGGGAGCAGCGGTTGTATGTAGAGCGACTAGTCAGGGCAATTTGTTGACAACTGTGTTTTGTTGCAGCTATGCCTGGGAGCAGCGGTTGTACGTGGAACGACTAGTCAGGGCAATTTGTTGACAACTGTGTGTTGTTGCAGCTTTGCCTGGGAGCAGCGGTTGTATGTGGAGCGGCTAGTCAGGGCAATTTGTTGACAACTGTGTTTTGTTGCAGCTATGCCTGGGAGCAGCGGTTGTACGTGGAGCGACTAGTCAGGGCAATTTGTTGACAACTGTGTGTTGTTGCAGCTATGCCTGGGAGCAGCGGTTGTATGTGGAGCGACTAGTCAGGGCAATTTGTTGACAACTGTGTTTTGTTGCAGCTATGCCTGGGAGCAGCGGTTGTATGGAGAGCGACTATTCAGGGCAATTTGTTGACAACTGTGTTTTGTTGCAGCTATGCCTGGGAGCAGCGGTTGTACGTGGAGCGACTAGTCAGGGCAATTTGTTGACAACTGTGTGTTGTTGCAGCTATGCCTGGGAGCAGCGGTTGTATGTAGAGCGACTAGTCAGGGCAATTTGTTGACAACTGTGTTTTGTTGCAGCTATGCCTGGCAGCAGCGGTTGTATGTGGAGCGACTAGTCAGGGCAATTTGTTGACAACTGTGTGTTGTTGCAGCTATGCCTGGGAGCAGCGGTTGTACGTGGAACGACTAGTCAGGGCAATTTGTTGACAACTGTGTGTTGTTGCAGCTTTGCCTGGGAGCAGCGGTTGTATGTGGAGCGGCTAGTCAGGGCAATTTGTTGACAACTGTGTTTTGTTGCAGCTATGCCTGGGAGCAGCGGATGTACGTGGAGCGACTAGTCAGGGCAATTTGTTGACAACTGTGTGTTGTTGCAGCTATGCCTGGGAGCAGCGGTTGTATGTGGAGCGACTAGTCAGGGCAATTTGTTGACAACTGTGTTTTGTTGCAGCTATGCCTGGGAGCAGCGGTTGTATATGGAGTGACTAGTCAGGGCAATTTGTTGACAACTGTGTGTTGTTGCAGCTATGCCTGAGAGCAATGGTTGTATGTGGAACGACTAGTCAGGGCAATTTGTTGACAACTGTGTGTTGTTGCAGCTATGCCTGGGAGCAGCGGTTGTATGTGGAGCGACTAGTCAGGGCAATTTGTTGACAACTGTGTTTTGTTGCAGCTATGCCTGGGAGCAGCGGTTGTATGTGGAACGACTAGTCAGGGCAATTTGTTGACAACTGTGTTTTGTTGCAGCTATGCCTGGGAGCAGTGGTTGTATGTGGAGCGCCTAATCAGGGCAATTTGTTGACAACTGTGTGTTGTTGCAGCTATGCCTGGGAGCAGCGGTTGTATGTGGAACGACTAGTCAGTTCAATTTGTTGACAACTGTGTTTTGTTGCAGCTATGCCTGGGAGCAGCGGTTGTATGTAGAGCGACTAGTCAGGGCAATTTGTTGACAACTGTGTTTTGTTGCAGCTATGCCTGGGAGCAGCGGTTGTACGTGGAACGACTAGTCAGGGCAATTTGTTGACAACTGTGTGTTGTTGCAGCTTTGCCTGGGAGCAGCGGTTGTATGTGGAGCGGCTAGTCAGGGCAATTTGTTGACAACTGTGTTTTGTTGCAGCTATGCCTGGGAGCAGCGGTTGTACGTGGAGCGACTAGTCAGGGCAATTTGTTGACAACTGTGTGTTGTTGCAGCTATGCCTGGGAGCAGCGGTTGTATGTGGAGCGACTAGTCAGGGCAATTTGTTGACAACTGTGTTTTGTTGCAGCTATGCCTGGGAGCAGCGGTTGTATGGAGAGCGACTATTCAGGGCAACTTGTTGACAACTGTGTTTTGTTGCAGCTATGCCTGGGAGCAGTGGTTGTACGTGGAGCGACTAGTCAGGGCAATTTGTTGACAACTGTGTGTTGTTGCAGCTATGCCTGGGAGCAGCGGTTGTATGTGGAGCGACTAGTCAGGGCAATTTGTTGACAACTGTGTTTTGTTGCAGCTATGCCTGGCAGCAGCGGTTGTATGTGGAGCGACTAGTCAGGGCAATTTGTTGACAACTGTGTGTTGTTGCAGCTATGCCTGGGAGCAGCGGTTGTACGTGGAACGACTAGTCAGGGCAATTTGTTGACAACTGTGTGTTGTTGCAGCTTTGCCTGGGAGCAGCGGTTGTATGTGGAGCGGCTAGTCAGGGCAATTTGTTGACAACTGTGTTTTGTTGCAGCTATGCCTGGGAGCAGCGGTTGTACGTGGAGCGACTACTCAGGGCAATTTGTTGACAACTGTGTGTTGTTGCAGCTATGCCTGGGAGCAGCGGTTGTATGTGGAGCGACTAGTCAGGGCAATTTGTTGACAACTGTGTTTTGTTGCAGCTATGCCTGGGAGCAGCGGTTGTATGTAGAGCGACTATTCAGGGCAATTTGTTGACAACTGTGTTTTGTTGCAGCTATGCCTGGGAGCAGCGGTTGTACGTGGAGCGACTAGTCAGGGCAATTTGTTGACAACTGTGTGTTGTTGCAGCTATGCCTGGGAGCAGCGGTTGTATGTGGAGCGACGAGTCAGGGCAATTTGTTGACAACTGTGTTTTGTTGCAGCTATGCCTGGCAGCAGCGGTTGTATGTGGAGCGACTAGTCAGGGCAATTTGTTGACAACTGTGTGTTGTTGCAGCTACGCCTGGGCGCAGCGGTTGTACGTGGAGCGACGAGTCAGGGCAATTTGTTGACAACTGTGTTTTGTTGCAGCTATGCCTGGGAGCAGCGGTTGTATGTAGAGCGACTATTCAGGGCAATTTGTTGACAACTGTGTTTTGTTGCAGCTATGCCTGGGAGCAGCGGTTGTACGTGGAGCGACTAGTCAGGGCAATTTGTTGACAACTGTGTGTTGTTGCAGCTATGCCTGGGAGCAGCGGTTGTACGTGGAGCGACTAGTCAGGGCAATTTTTTGACAACTGTGTTTTGTTGCAGCTATGCCTGGGAGCAGCGGTTGTACGTGGAACGACTAGTCAGGGCAATTTGTTGACAACTGTGTGTTGTTGCAGCTATGCCTGAGAGCAGCGGTTGTATGTGGAACGACTAGTCAGGGCAATTTGTTGACAACTGTGTTTTGTTGCAGCTATGCCTGGGAGCAGCGGTTGTATGTAGAGCGACTATTCAGAGCAATTTGTTGACAACTGTGTTTTGTTGCAGCTATGCCTGGGAAAAGCGGTTGTATGTGGAACGACTAGTCAGGGCAATTTGTTGACAACTGTGTTTTGTTGCAGCTATGCCTGGGAGCAGCGGTTGTATGTGGAGCGACTAGTCAGGGCAATTTGTTGACAACTGTGTTTTGTTGCAGCTATGCCCGGGAGCAGCGGTTGTATGTAGAGCGACTAGTCAGGGCAATTTGTTGACAACTGTGTTTTGTTGCAGCTATGCCTGGGAGCAGCGGTTGTATGTGGAGCGACTAGTCAGGGCAATTTGTTGACAACTGTGTGTTGTTGCAGCTATGCCTGAGAGCAGCGGTTGTATGTGGAACGACTAGTCAGGGCAATTTGTTGACAATTGTGTTTTGTTGCAGCTATGCCTGGGAGCAGCGGTTGTATGTAGAGCGACTAGTCAGGGCAATTTGTTGACAACCGTGTTTTGTTGCAGCTATGCCAGGGAGCAGCGGTTGTATGTGGAACGACTAGTCAGGGCAATTTGTTGACAACTGTGTTTTGTTGCAGCTATGCCTGGGAGCAGCGGTTGTATGTGGAACGACTAGTCAGGGCAATTTGTTGACAACTGTGTTTTGTTGCAGCTATGCCTGAGAGCCGCGGTTGTATGTGGAACGACTAGTCAGGGCAATTTGTTGACAACTGTGTTTTGTTGCAGCTATGCCCGGGAGCAGCGGTTGTATGTGAAACGACTAGTCAGGGCAATTTGTTGACAACTGTGTTTTGTTGCAGCTATGCCCGGGAGCAGCGGTTGTATGTGGAACGACTAGTCAGGGCAATTTGTTGACAACTGTGTTTTGTTGCAGCTATGCCCGGGAGCAGCGGTTGTAAGTGGAACGACTAGTCAGGGCAATTTGTTGACAACTGTGTTTTGTTGCAGCTATGCCTGGGAGCAGCGGTTGTATGTAGAGCAACTAGTCAGGGCAATTTGTTGACAACTGTGTTTTGTTGCAGCTATGCCTGGGAGCAGTGGTTGTATGTGGAGTGACTAGTCAGGGCAATTTGTTGACAACTGTGTGTTGTTGCAGCTATGCCTGAGAGCAGCGGTTGTATGTGGAACGACTAGTCAGGGCAATTTGTTGACAACTGTGTTTTGTTGCAGCTATGCCTGGGAGCAGCGGTTGTATGTGGAACGACTAGTCAGGGCAATTTGTTGACAACTGTGTTTTGTTGCAGCTATGCCTGGGAGCAGCGGTTGTATTAGAGCGACTAGTCAGGGCAATTTGTTGACAACTGTGTGTTGTTGCAGCTATGCCTGGGAGCAGCGGTTGTATGTAGAGCGACTAGTCAGGGCAATTTGTTGACAACTGTGTTTTGTTGCAGCTATGCCTGGGAGCAGCGGTTGTATGTGGAACGACTAGTCAGGGCAATTTGTTGACAACTGTGTTTTGTTGCAGCTATGCCTGGGAGCAGCGGTTGTATGTGGAACGACTAGTCAGGGCAATTTGTTGACAACTGTGTGTTGTTGCAGCTATGCCTGAGAGCCGCGGTAGTATGTGGAACGACTAGTCAGGGCAATTTGTTGACAACTGTGTTTTGTTGCAGCTATGCCCGGGAGCAGCGGTTGTATGTGGAACGACTAGTCAGGGCAATTTGTTGACAACTGTGTTTTGTTGCAGCTATGCCCGGGAGCAGCGGTTGTAAGTGGAACGACTAGTCAGGGCAATTTGCTGACAACTGTGTTTTGTTGCAGCTATGCCTGGGAGCAGCGGTTGTATGTAGAGCAACTAGTCAGGGCAATTTGTTGACAACTGTGTTTTGTTGCAGCTATGCCTGGGAGCAGTGGTTGTATGTGGAGTGACTAGTCAGGGCAATTTGTTGACAACTGTGTGTTGTTGCAGCTATGCCTGAGAGCAGCGGTTGTATGTGGAACGACTAGTCAGGGCAATTTGTTGACAACTGTGTTTTGTTGCAGCTATGCCTGGGAGCAGCGGTTGTATGTGGAACGACTAGTCAGGGCAATTTGTTGACAACTGTGTTTTGTTGCAGCTATGCCTGGGAGCAGCGGTTGTAGTAGAGCGACTAGTCAGGGCAATTTGTTGACAACTGTGTGTTGTTGCAGCTATGCCTGGGAGCAGCGGTTGTATGTAGAGCGACTAGTCAGGGCAATTTGTTGACAACTGTGTTTTGTTGCAGCTATGCCTGGGAGCAGCGGTTGTATGTGGAGTGACTAGTCAGGGCAATTTGTTGACAACTGTGTGTTGTTGCAGCTATGCCTGAGAGCAATGGTTGTATGTGGAACGACTATTCAGGGCAATTTGTTGACAACTGTGTTTTGTTGCAGCTATGCCTGGGAGCAGAGGTTGTACGTGGAACGACTAGTCAGGGCAATTTGTTGACAACTGTGTTTTGTTGCAGCTATGCCTGGGAGCAGAGGTTGTACGTGGAACGACTAGTCAGGGCAATTTGTTGACAACTGTGTTTTGTTGCAGCTATGCCTGGGAGCAGAGGTTGTACGTGGAACGACTAGTCAGGGCAATTTGTTGACAACTGTGTTTTGTTGCAGCTATGCCTGGGAGCAGCGGTTGTATGTAGATCGACTAGTCAGGGCAATTTGTTGACAACTGTGTTTTGTTGCAGCAATGCCTGGGAGCAGCGGTTGTATGTAGATCGACTAGTCAGGGCAATTTGTTGACAACTGTGTGTTGTTGCAGCTATGCCTGGGAGCAGCGGTTGTATGTAGATCGACTAGTCAGGGCAATTTGTTGACAACTGTGTGTTGTTGCAGCTATGCCTGGGAGCAGCGGTTGTATGTGGAACGACTAGTCAGGGCAATTTGTTGACAACTGTGTGTTGTTGCAGCTATGCCTGGGAGCAGCGGTTGTATGTGGAGCGGTTGGTCCGGAGTCCAAATTAGAATACCGAGTGGTTCCTGTCAGGGAGAAATTTTTCACATACGAGAGCGCTCACCATTACGAATCTCCAGATAAAAATCCAAAAGATGTCTATAAAGCAATTAGTAAGTCAATTGTGTATTTATTTATAGTATTTGCCTCCTTGCTTACTATTATACCTAATAACAACAATGATAATAATAAAGTTAGTAATAGGCGTAGTCTACTCATTTACGGTAATCACAAAAGTACCTTAAGAAGTACTTAAGAAGAGTACCTTAATACTCTTCCTTATACTCTTAAATACCTTAAGAAGAGGATTGGAAACAAAAGATAACCTATGTTTTATAACGTAATATAAAATGTTGATAAAAGTGATACATAATGTGTAAAATCAAAAACTAAACTACTGTTTTTATCACTTTCACCTTAATACCCCTCCAGTGGTTCATGAATGGTTCAAAGACAATCTGTAAAGAAGGAATTGGTTGATGTATATACTTCAAATAAAACTTATTTTCTGTAGAAAGCAATGCAGCAAACACATCCTTCAGAGTCTGCAGTACCTGCACCATTTTCGTATTTCGTCCCATAAGAGCAATGTCAAATTTAATACATTACTATGAATTTGCTTTTTTGTCAGAAAATTTCAAACTTGATGTCATTTTAAATCTTAGCATAGTATCTTTGACGTGATATAAAATTTATTAAAAAATATCCACTCGAATACCAAATAAATTATAAAAATATATTAACCATTTTCAAACAATGTTAAACCATTTTTAGGAGGTTTATTCAAAAGTTTGTCCACGTCATATAAACCACCAAACCATTATGGTGAACATATTCAACTCTCATGTGAATCCGATGCAAGATTATTGAGATAAAGTGTTTTAATGACACCTATAAATAACAGTAATGTTTTAAATTTAACATTGTTTTAGTCCCATACTAAAAATCTAAGATTGCGGAGTAACTGCAGACTCTTAAATGGATAGCCGAATTAAATTAAATGTAATGTGATCAAACCTTTTATTGAAATGAAATTGACAAAGTTAAGCATACAATAACTTTCATGGTAACTTCAAGCTTATCAATCTTTTGATGTCGAGTTTTGAAAAAAATGAACTAAAATTTCTATATTACGAGTGAAATTATTTATTCCTACATAAATATCTTCAATACAAACCTAGAGGTGACCCCAAAAAGATGTCATCGAAAAGGTGTTATGCCCTTTAAAAATTATACATCTTTTTGGTGGTCGTATTACGAACACTTTTCCGCGCAAACTCTAACATGATCTAACTCAAAAGATTGAATATGTTGAAAGAGCATGTATTTAAAACAAGTATGATAGTAAAATTTCTTGTTTTTTTTTATCCACACCATGTGTCCCAGACCACCCGTACACCCAAAATTTAAATAATTAATTTCTTAAAAACAACAAATTGTGCCGTTTCAGGTAAACCAGTTACGCTCTATTGATTGACACTATACTTTCAGTGTACAGAGTGTACTAGAAATGTATGAACAGTCTATATACAGCAGACAAGCATGTTTCTTTTCCTCGTTTTTCTTAGCTTGTGTAAATTGTAGGAAAAATCCACGCATACCGTTAGAAAGTTTGACTCGCCCTGGCAGATGAGCAAAATCCCATTATAAATTACATCGGCCCCTCAGGGTAATAGCTTACAGGTTACAGGAGTTCAAAGCTTTTTAATGTGAATCTTAGGGAAGAAGTGTATTTTATTGAATCATTTAATATCTTTTGTGTCTTGTTATCTTACTAATGATAACTAATTAGAAAGAACCAAATAGGTTAAACAGACTGTTCGTAGATTTAAAATATTTGAAAACTATTTTGGTACAATCAACTGCATTTTTTGTCGAATTTTGATACGTGAGCGATTTATATTAAGATTTTAATTGTCAACTTTGATTGCTTGCCAATTTGAGCTTTTTTTAACTTCTGCTACATTGATCTAATTGATACCTTTAATTTGATGTATGTGTAAGAATTAAATGTTATATGAATTAAATTTTGGATTTACTACTTGGTCATCTCCCTAAGAAGATAACAAGTTTGAACATAGTTAAAAAAATATGTTATTTTATCATAAATACTTCTATACCAAGTATCAATATTTATGTAGTCTATTTAGTCATTATTTAAACCTTTTTATTACGTCTATTTGTTTAATAGATCTGTACTGGTTCTAAAACTTAATTTTAAAATAGATGAATAAAAACATCGCTAAAACACCATTATAAATACAGCAAAAATGTGTTTTCTTTATTGCAATGATATATTTAAAATAATGACAAATTTTTCCTTTTTCCAGCAAAGCAGTACAAAACAACTGAAGGAGAAAATTTCAATGTACAATCACACTTGTTCAAATTAAACAACAAATGTTTTGAGCATATAGTAGTACTGAAGATGAACGATGATGATAATAAGGTTCAGGACTCTCTTAAGCTACCGTGTCACAAAAAGCGTTGGCGACCTCTGGAAAGATCTGTTCACATGAAGGGTTCAAAACTTGTCATCGGGAATCTTGGAGAAAAGATAATTGTGTACAGGATCGATGATGTTAAATTGTTCATTATAGTGAACAAAAAATGTACGGAATTAACTATGAGTCAACTTGGAGAACCTGGAAAGAAAACCGTGACATCAGACGAATGTAAATTGATTTTGAAGGAAATATCTTCAATAACGGGGAAAGATAATTTGCTGTCATATGTTGAGAGGTGGTTTAAGGAAATTTTTAATAAGGGTAAAGGGAAATTAAGCAACAGAAACAAGTTTGTTAAAAGTTAAATTTCATTAAATGAGTTTAATGCTTATGTTTTTAAATCCAATCATTGACCTCCTACTTATGTCTTGGTAAAAATCTGGCAGAGCAGGTAAAAGTGTGGTAGTTTAGTAATGATCGATTAAATTTTTTTATTTATTCAATAAAACTGCAAATATTTTCTTTTGATAATTTTGTAGCATATTTTACATCATGAGTAAAACATATCCAGTAGCATTTTATAGCATGAGAAATTTCTGTGTGTTGTAAAGTAATGTTTAGGTTCCCATTAAGTAATAAAGAAGAGCATATTATTTCAAGCAGCCTCCAAGGCACAACACCTGTGACGTGAACTAGTTAGCGATGAGGATCGGCGAACGGATGATCGGGATACCAGCAGTAGAGTACGATACACTTCACTTAGTACGTGTCTGCCTATTTCTATCTTGTGATCGTGTTGGCCATAAGCCGACTTTTTACATTAATTATTGGTTTACTATATATGTCAAAAAGCGTTTTTATTCAAGCTATAAGAGTTTTTAATCAAAAATTTGTTTTATTTATTACTATTTGGTTGATAAAATTAAAGAATAATCTCTAAACAAACAACTATATTTAACTTCAATATAAATTCATCAATTATAGATTAACGATTTAAATCTTTTAGCCACTCTTAATTATTGCATTACGCAGCAACGGGTAGTTTATACTAGAAAGTGAATACACTTTTAAATTGTACACATAATACTTTTTTAGCAATGAAGTTTTATAAATTTGGGAATTACTATAATTAATATATGTATAACCAAAGAATTTTTTGATACTAATTTTAATTAATCGACTTTACAATTTAACTAACAGCTTAAATTTAAATTACCGGTACTTGGATTCAATCAAGCAACGGTATACTACTTCCGGACGAGTTACGAACAGGACTTTTCATCATACCACCTTTAATAAATGTACAGTTTGGGTAAAGGTTAATAAATTTCTATCTCTATGCTCTCTCGTTGTTATTTGTTTATCTCGTTCTTGAACTGTTGTTACAGATAACGCAGAATACCTTGGCCTCTGACATACTCCACTTCTGGATTCAAATTGGTAAACATATGGCACTAAAACAGTCTGTGACAATATGCAACTTTGTCGCTCTACTCCATTTGTTTGAACTGTAAACGGTCATCACAGGCCAAGATATTCCGTGTTATCTGTAGTAGCTGGTTTGTCATCATTTCATTTGTGTTACAGAAACAATAATCTGTTTGTGAAAATTTTATAAAGGAATACCGTAAGTAGAATAGTGGCGCTCATGGGGTCAAATCTAGGAAGATTTTTCCGTCCTAATAACGAATGCGAAAACTACTATTTTTCTAGACTGTTTATCCAACCCATCGGGAATCGACGAGTTTCGATCACAGCTGACTACTTTGAAAACAACTTTTTATCACGAAAGTATTATGAAAATAGTATTTATACTTTGTCTTAAACTGTGTTAGAAATCCCAATAGGGTCACCCAACAGTTTCGTTACCCCAGTCATCGCAGATCCGTGGGGCACTCAAGGGAAATTCGTTTGGATCAGTAATCCAGTGTGATTGCTTGTGCCTATATAGAACTGTTGGTACGAAATACACTAATAGATGTGTTGAAAATTCGTAAAATTGTCTATTTAAAATTTGCTTATGCCTCTTACTTTGATTTAATACTTCATATGTGATAATCATTTTAATTCAAATTGTTAACTTCGCTTTTACGGTTTTTCATTTTGAATGAAAATAAATGTTTATGTGAGAATCATACGAAAATTTTGTTATACTGTTGTATTTTTTCCCTGAGTCATTAAAACTCCTGATATTTTATTTAAAATTTATTACACTCTTTAACTTGAGACCAATTTCACAAATATATCCCAAAGTGTACTCTACACGAATAAAAAAAGAAATAAATAAAAAAAACTTTAAAACTTTTTTAAATAGGATGATTGAACAAAATTATGGCAACCCCTTTTTATCTTTACTACTTATTTCAAGACTTCGTGGCGTATGAGTTTGGAAAAGGTTTGGATAGAACAGGTGTTTTTAATCGCACGTAAGTTTTAAATATATCATTTTCACGAGGCACTTAAGTAAATATTTCCCACGAAGTACTTCTCAAAAATTACTTTGTGTTCGTTAGTAAAAGATAATATTGTGATTAGGGAAATGCAAAAATGTTTACTATCACAGGTTCATTTACCACAAGGAGAACCCCATACTATATAAATCCCAATAAGTTATTAAGTATATTTTTGCCTAAAAATACTGAAACAAGAATTAAATTAAATAAAAAAATTATTTTTACAGTTTATAGTTTGTTTCCTTTGACTGTGCAATACTGTTTTAGTAATTGGAAAATTATATGCTATTTATTTATTAATTAATTAGTTATTTTTCACTATTATTTTATTACCAACATCGACGCAACTTTCATATAACCTGTTCAAAATAAATACCCGATCGAAACGCGGATTTCAGTTTCCCCATTTTTCGTTCTCCCATTACCAATACCTCTAACCAATCACAATTACTAAGAATTATTTCGGCTGCTTTATTGAACTGCCTTATTGACTATTTTTTATTCTTGGGCAGCACTCGCGATATGACTCTTCAATGGTGAGTGCTGCCCAAGAATAAAAAATAGTCAAATATACACTTTGCACTAACAATACAATGCCATTTAAGAATGTGTTATTTATGAAAATGTTTTGCTTTTTCGTTAACAAATATTCTCATTTTGACGTTTGAGATATAAATAGAAGCACTTGCAAAGGAAACTAGCGAAAGTAACACTACCTACAGCGCTATTATCTACTCTGAATTCCAACGTTAAAATTAAAATAACATCTGTCAAGAAAGTAAGGGATTTACAGAAGGTATTGCAGGGATTTTCCTAAGTGGTAGGAAATAAAATTCCGTCTTTCGACCGCCTATTAAGTTTGAATGGGGTATAGTCCTATGTATGAGGTATAATTTATTCGTATATCTAGCACTGTATTGGACAACCAATTTAAGCCCCAAAAATATCAAATATCAACTTAAGAATTTATAATTATTTAAATTTTACGACAAAAGCTTCAAAATCTCACAAAAACTAAAGACCTTCTTAAAAAAAATAAAATAAAATAAAAAATAAAAATAATAAACTTTTAAGAAGTGTAAAAATGGTTGGTTATAACTCTTTACATTGTCGTTATCATCAACAACTTGTATACATTTTTGAAATAAGGCAACTTTTATACATAACACTCTCTTTGGTTTCAGGTAAGTTTTAGAATGCTTTGCAGTCCGTTGCAAACTGAATTGCGTGAAGGGCTGAAATGACGAAATGAAATAAATTGTATAGAAATAAAGAGCTTTTAAACCTGAAATTAGCTTATTCTTTTTCTTTTGTGGGGCTTAAAAGATCTACTGTATATAGACCTAAAAAGTATGTAGCTTGAATAATAACATAATAATTTATGAAAAAAATATGTTACGACTGTTGTTATTTATTTGTATAAAGTGCTTGCTTATAGTCAAAATTGTGCGAAATAAAATTTTTATCTGAACCATTCTCCAAACTTTTAATTGGGGTATTTTAACTATGGTTTAAAAAAGGTCAATGTTTTTAGTTAAATTTTGATAGTGACTGTAACTATTTGCATCTAAAACTTTTTTCGGTTATAGCAAACCGTTTTACCTTAGTTTTTCCTTACTGAATCAAAATCCAAAAGTATACCTAAAATTAAAAGTTATGCACGATGGAAGTTGATTGCATAAAATATTTAAGATATAGGCCTATAATTTTAAGAACAATTCAATTACATTTTCAAGTGACTTCGGGCCACAACGTAGTAGCATACGAGTTCAAGCGACTCCATTATACAAATGTAAAGGCCAAAGTAATTAAAATCAGATAAGAAATTATCTTTCAGTGCACTCTTTATGCGGGAGATACAACTGAATACTGGAATTCAATCTCCCATGCAAATATTTGTGCATCATTAATAGAAAGGCACTGTTTGCTTGTATTAATCTTGGCTTCAATTTATACTCGAATAAATATTGTTCCAGGCCCGGATAACACCATGTTGATAGGAATATTTAAATATTAAATGTTTGTTTTATTTAAAAGACTGAAAGACTCATTAACTGTCACAATCACTATTTTCACTAATATTTAACAATGAAGAATTTTGTGCATTACTATTCTAATAGCAGTTTTCATCACTAGGAGCAAAATTGGGTCATTTTGGGGCACAATCGTGTTTTTAAAAACGATAAAGCATAAAAAACACACTTTTGCTTTAAGTGGTAAACAACGCTTCTTATCATAATGCGGAATAAGACTATTCCTTCGTTAAAAATCATAACTATAAAATTGTATTTTTTAGGCTATATTTACAAAGTAAGAAATATCCAGTGTTAACATTTCTGTTATTTACAAACAATGCTCTTTATAACGTTTGTATTTCAAAATTCTGGATCTCAAAATTAATAAATGAATAAAATATACTTAGCAAACATTTGACTTTTCAGTCCTAAGACCTAAAAAATATTCCAATGGATTTTTCCGTCCTAGGACAAAAAAAGAAACGGTTTTTTACTATTGAGAAAAGAAAAACGGCCTGAATAGAACGAAAGTACAAGAGCGATAAAAACATTTTTATTTGAAAAGTCAATGACGCACAGCTGATTTTTATTTTTTGTCCATTTATCTACATGTGGCATAATTTATTGAATGGCGAAATGATGATAATAATAATAATAATTCTTTATTCATCAAAGTACATGTTACAAAATTACACAAGCACATATAAAAAACAATACACAGGAAAATGGCATACAAAAGAGTAAAACATATCTTTATAATCATTATGTACAAAATATAAACAAAATAGTTGCATTATGAATATTGATGACTTGGGTTGCCCCCAAGGCCAAGCCCATTAGGGGTCCCCTCATTAGATTATCTTTTTTTTAACAGAAAAGAAAAAAATGTGCCAAGTTGCATTTCAAAAATAGTTGATCCATTAAAAATTTTAAACATATTTTTAATGATGCATTATTTGCTTTACAATGTGGCCTGCAATCAAATGAAACAATAAAATACAATAAACAATGTCTACAACAAATTAGCTTAATACATTAAAATTAATTAAATAAAAAAAGTCTAAAAAGCAAGTCTGAACAAACCATATTAAAATTTAAAAAATAACATAAAAATCTATCCGTTTATCCAGTCATACAAGTGATTCTAAATTTGTGGTTTAAGAAGTCTTCAACATTTTCAACGCTGATTACCCATTTTCTAAGTTTTTTTTCAAATATTTTCTTTTGTTTAGTCTTAAGTTTTACACTAACAACCCACTGTATCCTTTCGAAGTTACAACTGTTAAACAGACAGAACGTTTAAAGTAGTGTTATTTTACTTTTGTTATTAGCTGTTTTGATTCACTGTGAATAATAAAAATCTAAGGTTTATTTTCGTAAATTTACCAGGTTACGATTGAACCATGTACATGTACAAGCACTGGTGATGATTCAGCCAGGTTAAAAATAATGATTGATCTATTTCGTGACTGCACGGAGGACAATGCGTCACGGATCACATTTTTGCGAGTGAACTGTCAAAAGCACCAACCGTCTTAATAAAAAAAATTAGTTTCATTAAAGATTTAGTTCCCAACTAACAAGTAGTTTTACTCAACCCGGTTGTTGTCATTCCACACCACTAATACAATTATATTTTGTTAAATTAAAACCAGTACAAATTTTTCGAACTATAAAATCACATGATATTATTGCTTTGCAAAAATATGTTGCTTCTCTAAAACCCGTTTTTTTTTTTTTTTTTTTTTTTTTATCTTTTGTGGAAGTGGCAAGAAATAGTTGAGGGGAAGATTTTTTTGCACTTGATAATATTCCATTTTTTAAGCCTTTTGGTTTATTGTTGTTTTTGTTTTATTTCACTGTTGCATACCCGCTGGTAACTTACATTTTGTGTGGATCAGATTTGTAATATTATTTGGAACAGTTGTTTTTAATCAGTTTACTTTAGGACTGTTAATTTTTAACAAATGGGTTTGACTTAAAAAATAACACCTGAATAAGAGCCAAAGAAAGACACTATGAGTTAATATAAACTTTTTTAAAAAATGTGGTACACGAAAATGTTTTTCTCAAGTTTAAAATTATTTGTTTAGAGTTCAAATCAATCCCCACATCAATATTCTCAAGGAGAATGAGTTAAAAACGTCCTATAGCTTGTAAATAGTTGGCCTATGTTGCGTTCAACAAAAATCGGTCCAGTAGAAGTGTGAGACTAACCGTCCAAATGTATTTTTTACCTTGCTGTTTTAAATATATAGATTTAAATACGGGTACGTATTCCAATGAAAGAAAAAGTTTTAATCATATAAGGCATTAAATATGTTTACGAGTTCATTCATCCCAGATCTGGTGAGCCCTCCAGGGAAATTCGTCCGGATCTCTGAGTCAATGTGATTGACCGGGTATCAAGCAGACCGGAACTGTAACTCCAATATTTTATTAATTACTTTTTAAAATGATAACTCCAATATTGATGTAATATTAAAATTAGATGATATTGCGAATTGTTTAAAATTAAAACATGCTTAATATTGGAATATTATTATTATTTTTTTTTTATTTTTAAGTTACGTTGTAAACAGGGCCGTATTTCTAAATAGGCTGAAAAGGCTGCAGCCTATAGCGGCAAAATTTTAGGGGCGGCACTTTGGCAATTCACAAAAAATTGAAAATATTTTTACTAATTTAATAACAGAAACTTTTTTAAGCCCATTATTCTGATTGGAAGTGTATTCATTTGAGGAAATGGAAATGCGTTTATTGTAAAAATGATTTTCTTTGACCAAAATGGTGTACATCTCACCTTAATACGAATACAAATGGAACGAAAAATTTAACTAGCTACTTGCCAGGTGTAGCTGTTCCGCCAAACAACCAAACTTTCACCAACATCATAATCAACGGTAAAAATTGTAGCTATCCAGGCACCACACATCAGGAAACGCTAGCTTCTTCTACCAGAAACTTTTCACGTTAGAGTGTCACAACTGAAGATGTTAGGTAGGTATGCTTGATATTAGACTTTGACGCTGTATCAAGAAACCATTCAAACTTCTACTGTTTTTATTTCGGTAAAAAAAATGTGTCGATCGGTGATGACAGGGGCAGCTCTAAGACATAAGTATTGGGTAGGCAACTTTATGGAGTCTTAATTTATTTTGAATGGAGTTTTATTTTAAGACATAAGTCGTCATGGCGGCGATGCGCTGTTGCAAATTCTTTAGCTTTGTCAAGTGGTGAATCGTATTTGCTACGATTAGAGTTGATTTTTTATTTTCCCGTAAGTTTTAAGTTTATTTACACAGAAAGGTGCAGGCCTAAGTAAATTCATTACTGTAATTGCTAAAATTGAACTCAATTTTCTTTAATTCAAATTTTAATTTAATTTTAAGTCGTTCAAACTGTAGTTTGTGACCAAACAACATTATTATTGGGCTGACTGTAGCGTCTACACTGCCTTGCCTGTCCGCTGTTCTAGCTGCTCCTGTGAAGTTACTTTGTGATCATTTGTGTTACGATTCCTGGTTTAAATAATTATTCAACTTATGAATACCAAGATCATAAAAGTGTTTGGTACTCGACATAGTTTTTGTTATACTGAGAAATATATGTAATCTGTGGCGTATTTTTCGGGGAATATGCTCCTATAAGTGACAATAAAAACTATGTATGTGTCTGTCCCTAAGTAGTGGGAGGGGGCGGCAGAAAACGGAAAGCCTACAGGCGGCAAAATCCTAAATCCGGCCCTGAAAACAGAGTTTATTTTAAAATCCGACAATATTAACCTAATTTTAATAGCATACTTTTTAAGGTACGGACCTTTTATCATGCCATAAATAAATTTCTAAATCGTAATAATTTTAAATTAATTTATCAACTGTAAATATTATACTGGAAAAATGTAAGTGTTCAAATATTTTATAGCATAAAAAAAAACTAAATATTTTTTGTTATTTGAACAGTTATTAGCTTTTTGCGGCTTCGCTCGCGTTACTCGCCGTCAGGTTTGTCTCGTTCTCTACGCTCACTCATGGTCACACTCAAACTAAGTATAAAAAATCGCTGGAATACCCAAAATTTAAAAGTTTCTTTCATTTTTTTTCAACAAATAAATAAAAAATTAAAATAGATTTTGAGATTTTTACAAACAATTTTACAACCGCTTAAAACCCTAAGTTACGTGTATTGGCTGCGGATTATGTGTTAAACACGATCTACCTCATTGCTGAACAGAATTGTATTGATTTTATATTTTTCAAGCATTTTTTCTTAGAAATGATGGGTGGAAAGTTTGTATTAAGTAATTAATAGGTGATATTTGTTAAATCTTGTATAATTAAAATATTACAGCTATTCACTACATACACACTGGCAAAAGCCCATTTTTATTTAATAAATATATGCATAGAGAATCCCGCAAACATTCTACCTAATTTTACTTAGTTGTTAGTGAAAAAACATGCATAGGTAACATTTAAATTATAGGGTATGTGTTCTAACTTGATTAGTTTGCCGTCCCAAATTCACTTGATTAGTTAAGGTCCATTCGTATTTTTCATCTTTCAAATATTTGGTTCAATGGTGGTTGGACATTCCGAATATTTATTTATTTACCCGGTACCGGTTTTTATTTACAAATTAACAGATATTTTTTCGGTGCACTTTTAAAATTCTACAGAAAAAGCCAACTTTGTTGACTAAATACAGGCCAGAAAACGGCTGTTGTGTGTGCAGTATGATTAATATCTGGTATTGTACTGCTGGTTGCACGAGACGTGAGACAGTCCGCGCATGGGGGAGGGGAACAAGAGGGTTGGGAGGGGTATGGAGTAGGAGTGGGAGGGGCAGCCAACTGTGTACTAGCCTGGCTGCACACATTCGCCAAATTGTCCTAGCTTTGATTTCCGTAACATATAACCATTAAACATGCTAGAAAAACCACAAAGTAATAATACATTACAGCTGAACCATAATTAAGAATAACGATAAACAGTTATGGATATTCAGTTGATTCAAATTCAATGTTTCACTGACTATTATTGAGTCAATGTTTTTAGGATGCATGTAGTGACTGGCACATGACAACAGCTAACAGCTGACTGACGGTGCTGTACTCTGGCGGCGTTTGGACGGGCATGCGCAAAAGCCTCTTTTGCTAGTGCGCATCTGATACACTGTCTCACGTCTCGTGCAATCACCTGACCATGTTGTTTCTGCCATTCTCTCTTTGGGCTTGATGTCCGGAGTGTACTATTAAAATGGATTGCCATTTTAAATAGTTTCTTATATTTAGGGTATGTTTAACATGCAAAGTAGGTGTGTATATATCATTAAGTGTTAAAGATGTTTAAGTTTGTTTTTTTGAAAGACCATTCAGGAGAAGAGAGATGGCATATGTAGATTTGGCCAAAAAAACTTAAGACTGACGTTTGAGTAAGACTATGAAACCTAGGTTTCCATCGAAGACAACATGTTGGATAATTAATTAAGCCTACATTAATGGGCAATGTTGAATAACTATGCGGAGGGTATCCGCTATAACTGCCAACAAAAAAGTTGACATACTCTCTTGGACGGATGCTACAACAAATTATTGTAAATAACGATAATCTATTGAAAAACTTTGATCACAAATTTTCTTAATTATTACAAATATTTTCAAATAAACTTTAAAAGAAAACTCTTCAAAGTTTGTTTACACAGAAGTCGTAACTTAAAATCTTGACACATATTACTAAGCGCACCTCACTAAATATATACTAGACGTGTCATACAATTTAAAAGTACGAATACATTAAAGGCAATGTGAAAACTGCATTCAAAATGTAATTCTAAGTGCTATTAAATCTATTAAAACTTTCTTCGCATTTTGAAGTTTTATAACAGTCGTTTAATGTTGTTTCCTGTCAACTTTATACATCACAAACTGTGTTTGACTAAGTCATCAAATATTCATTTAGTAAATTGTGCGGATGGTTCTGAGTTTCAAATATGCAAAAGTAATCTTTTCAATTCCATGCAATTCCAAAAGTTATTTTTTTCACCAAACAAATTTTACTCATTTTTAATTTTATTAATTTAAGTACAAATTATCTCCAGAATCATATTTTTATTTTATATAACATATCTTAATGCAACCCAAAGAACTTCGTAGGACAAATACAACCATTAAATACGATCTTCACCTTAGATTGAAAGTAAAATAATAATTGATAGCAAAATGAGTTAGGGTGAGTTTGGTTTGTTTTTTCTTTCTTTCTTTCTTTCAGTCTTGGCTGACAAAAATTATACAAAATCAGTGAGCGTACGATGTTTTTAACAGTTTTTCATTGTGGTTTTCATTGTGGTTTTTTATATAGATTGTCAAAGCTTTGACAAATTTTCATGTTAACTTGTAATTATTGTAACCTTTCCTGTTATTTTCACATTCCTTAAAATATGTTTAGTTAGATCTAGCATTAAGATAAATATATTTTAATGTTTTGTAAATTGCTGTAATAACCTAGTACAGTAATTTAACCGAGGTAAACATTCAAAAAACCCGTCTTATGGATAAAAAAATCTTATGCAAGTAAAATCTTTTGGTGTTTTCTATAAAAATAATCATTAGACTAATTGTAGATCATGTCAAAGGTGTGGGTTAAGTACAAAAACGCACTGCTTGTATCTATATTTAGTACCAGGGGGACCGAATTATGCTGGGTAAAATAATTAAACTTTACTTGTCTCTTCCGCACAAAGCTCGTTCGCTTCGCCCAATCGTCAGGTTAAAGAGTGCTGCACTTAAGTATATGCTGCACAGAAACTCCCATATTCAAGAGAAAAATCGAAAATCCTTGAACAGAAAAAAAAACTTTTTCCTACTAACAGTGATTGTTTTAGATTACAAGATAAGGTGAAAGGAGATTTTGGTATATATATATTTATATATTTGTAATCAATGCCCTCGGAAAACACTAGACCGTATGATATGAAACTCGCTATATGTATGGGAAATTTCTTGGAGGAGGTTTATAATCCATTATTTTGTTTGTTGCCCTCAGGACTTAGCCCCAGGACCGTCATAAAGATATCCATTTCAAGGTTTTTTTGGAGTTTTTGATCTGAGTTGTTTATGAACGCAACAGATGAAACATATATTTGTTTAGAAAAGAGAAAACAATAACAAGCGTTTGACAATGTAACTATCAGCTGCAGCTGTTGAGCATAAAACTATCTAAGGCTGACGACAAACTCTATGCTTTTAATTAGAAATGACAAATGAAACATATCAAAACAAGATGTGGTCTTGCTTGATGAATGAAATAATATGACCTACTGTACTTTATGTTCGGTTGAATTATAACAATAGATTGACTTTATTATTACATTATTGAGTTATTTTGAGTTGTCTTCCAGGTTACCTTTAATCATTATTTATCAGTAAGTATATATTACATTTTTAACTTTAAAAAACTTGATACAAACCATAGTATGGTACGTAGTAAATGTAGCTTCATTTAGTGAAATATAAATTTATTTATATACAAACGAATAATTTATAATTATTTTATTAAACTATAAATAAAAGGGAAGAATCTCTCTTGGGAGCTGAAAGTAAAGCAATCCATTGAAGTGACACAGGTACATTTCGAAACTTTTCAGTTTAAAGGGACAAACAGCTTCTAAAAGCCACATTTCACCCTCAATCCACAAACGCAGTGTAAAGAAAACTCCTTCTTTATTTGTGAAATATGTTTCGGTAACTTTACTTAATTTCATAGTTATAATGATGGTATCATAGTGATTTAATGTAGGAAAGTTATACAAACATTCTAATATAGAGTTCACTGTTAAAATAGTTACATTTGAGGATTAAAACAGTTTAAAGTTACAATGAAATTATGGTCAAGTTTAATTTAAATTATTTAAATCAGTTTTAAACATTCCGGGTCTAATTCAGAAGTTAGTTGGATATCTGTTAAATAGTTTATTCCATGGTTTTTAACAAAATTACCAGGGGGACCGAGCTTAAGCTCGGTAAAATTATTACTTTCGTTCTCACACAAAGCTCGTTCGCTCCGCTCACTCGCCCTCTTCCGTTTTAAAGACGAGCTCGTTCGCTACGCTCACTCGCCAAGCCGACGGTTGCTGCACTTAACTACAGAATAAAGATGTAACACATTGGTTAAATATCTACTTAACTTCTAGGAGGAAGTTGCTGGCTGTCCAAAGCAGAAGCCTTCGTCGAGCCACCAACTCTCCGTGGTTCGTCAGGAATGCAGTAATCAGGGATGCCGCTCGTGTTCCGACTCTACGAGACTTCGTCGGTCGACTGACGACCAACTTCGAAGACTCCGCTGAGGTCTCTGAGTGGGGGCACGTCAGGGAACTGGTCGAGGAAGAACCCCCGCAACTGCGGCCACACATCGCAGAGTGAACTCCACCTCCACTCCACGTCGACATGTAGCTCAGGCTACTAGGGCACTAGTCCTGCATCGTCCACCAGCAAGGACCAACCAGGTCGAAGCTGGATGAGAAGTGGCTCATGGCCACGGTCATCCAACCGCACCGCTAAATATCTACAGTTATCAGCTGATTTTTGTTCAATTAATGAAATCTCCATAAGGATAACATGGGAACTTTGAAGGGCTCTAGCGCGAAAACGGGATTTTCCCCAGCTATGGGACCAACACCAATCGATTTCTGGTGGCCAAAACCCCCATATTCAATAAAAAAATCAAAAATCCTTGGAGCGAAAAAAAACTTTGCTCTGACAAACGGAGCTTGTTTTAGAGTATAATAAGATATGTTCCGGTTACTTAGTTTTATAGTTATAATGACGGTTACATAGGAAAGTTAGGAAGTTACATGGGAAGTAGTGTAGGAAAGTTATACAAACATTCTAATAGATAGTTTCCTGCTAAAATAGTTACATTTGAGGATTAAAACAGTATGAAGTTACAATGAAATTATGGTCAAGTTTAATTTCAATTATTCGAATCAATTTTAAACATACCGGGCTTAAGTCAGAAGTTGGTTAAATATCTGTTAAATAATTTATTTCACTAGTTTTCAACAAAATTCCAATTAAATTTAACTTCAGGTCAACTTTCCAAAAACTAATCAAATTTCATTATGTACAACAAAAAGTTTAATTCAGGTAGAATTTACTAGAAACTAAATTATGTACAAACCCTTTCTTTTCAATAAGCACTGACTTCATTGACTAAATCATGGTTCTCGAATAAACAAAATGTAATATTTATTTAAAAGTATAAGAACACTTTTGATACACTGCACATATTTTACTTATAAACTATAAAAACTAGAATATGTCAGTAAGACATATTGTAAGTACAGTAAATCATCACAACCAGTGTTACTGAGATATATTAACCTTTTATAGGTCGTTTCCCACCGACAGAATAGCAAAATTGAAGCAAAATCATCACATAATGGCGTGGAACAAGCCACAATAGAAGCGTGGGAGCTTGCAGTTGCGATGTTTTGTATCGACTGCGTTATTAATGGATCATGTTTCCTTACAAACGTTTTAGTGCCAGTGACTGCTCCAAACAACAGTGAATGCTAAGTCACGATCACAATATAAGGTATAACTGATGCAAGTGATAATATATTTCAACGTGACAAAAATTATAAAATTAATATTAGTTTTAAATAATGCATACTATTATTATTCGGAGAGCATTTTATATCATTGTGATTTGCAACAAAACTAATACTGTTCATCGTACTTTGTGCGTTATCAATTATTGTAACACAGTTTCTATAATACGTATAAATAATACTTTGTTTACTATTTAAGATTAGGAAAGTTATACAAAAGTATTTTTTAGACCTGTTGCTTATAGGCACCACCACAATTAATTTAGGGTTTCTTGGTGAAAAAACCATGGTAATGTGTCATATTTCATTGCTTTTTCACCAAGATATCTGTTTTTTTATAAGAAATTTTAATTTATGCAAAAATATTTACGAAGGTCAGTACTTCATGGTAATGTGTCATATTTCATTAAATACTGGCCTTCGTAAATATTTTTTCATAAATTTCGCAGTTCTTTTTTTTTATTGCTGAAGGCGCAGCGTTAGAAACGACATTGAAGAGAGCAGCGCCAGCTTGGTTTGGTCATGTTACGTCAGATTAGCGTAGATAAGTCAATAATGGGTCCGATATCTTCGTTCACTCATTTTAACAGTAAAACTATATGAAAATAAAATACAGCGTAAACTAATTTATCACGTGCACTGTGCGTCTAGTAGCGTAAGAGCAAGACTGTCAGTAGCACTTGACTTTGGACGACCTTTGTAACCGTACACAAGTGGTATTGTTGTCCAACAAGTAATAACGACGATAACAGAGAAAAAATTGACATGTCTATACTAACTGGACCTAACCTAACCTTAATAAAAACCATTTAAAATGGATGGTGCATACAATTGACAAGTAGTTTTGGATTCCGTATGTTTATAATTTCATCTTACCTTTCAGCAAGTTTGAGAGTGGTGGATGCATTTTCTTGTGGATTTGTTGAAATATAAAAGCTTCTTAAAAACTTAAAGCGAAAGGAAATGTGAAGACAAAGCTGAAATTTTATAGAGTCGATATACAATTTACTTCGTTCTAATGACAATTTATTGAAACAGAACCAAAGACAACTTCTCTGGCTGACTTACAGTATTTTAGTCCAACCAGTCTTGTAATTAATTACTTTGAAGTTAAACCTTGTATTTAGTAAGGTAATCCACGGACTGCTATAATGGTAACGTTTTCAACCATACGTGATAGTATTAATTCGATATTGTATAGTCCATCATTACATGTTGTGTGTATAGCAAAAATAGGCCTGATTATTTTGTGCTTTACACAAACTGAAAATATTCGAAAACTATAAACAAAAATATGTTTTTACTATCAAGAAAAATAATTGAAAACGAAATATTTTTATCACGTGACTTTGTTTGTTATTAATATAATATTTAAATGTATAAACAGTTTCAAAGTTGACTTTGTGAGTTTCGAGAGTTTAATGTTATAGTTAGGATATACAAATCTAAAAGTTGAAAGTTAAATTGCATTTTCTGTTCGAGGAACTCGTTTACTTAAAGCTTTTGGTAATTTTCATGGAGTTCACTTCTTCAAATAATAAACGTACTCTAAACATAAGTTTATACGTTTTTAATTTTACTACAAATATTTATTTAATATGTTTTATGTTAAATTATTTTAACCTGTAGACAATACACCTATTAAAAAATCCAATTTTTATATTTATTTACTCTGATTATTTCGAAATCATTCTATTAAAATAACACATATATACTAACTAACTAATGTACATATATAACGAACGACCTACCCCCCCCCCACGACCCTGCTAGTCATTTTCATTTTATTACTCTTCATACTTATAATTGAATTATTTTTACTACAATCATTAATACAAAATTGTTCAATTCTTACCTTAACTCACACTCACATTTTATTTTATACTTTTTTTTACAATATTTGATTGTTGAAAGCATTTGATTGAAAAATGCTGTATCATGATTTATTTTCATCTATTTAGCAATGCGCCACTTTAGAGATAGTGTCACTTTAATAAAAGTGTTTACATGGTTTGTATTCACAAGTTCTACAACAAAGTTAAAGGGTGTATACTATCAATTTAAACATATAATTGAAGCATAACATAGCAGTTGTTTGTGTGAGAGTGATCCGACTCGTTTGAGGCTCGCACACTCATTACGCTTCTTCGTTTACATTCAATTAAAATTCTGGCAATATTTGCACAAGTACTAGTGGAACAGCGCCGTTTCATTTTGTTCTCAAATAAAAAGCAGCTTTCTGTATTAAACAGTTTATCATAAAATTATTAATGACTTTCCAGATTCCTGACTAGTAACACACATCACATAGCAAACCAAACTGTTCATCATTATTGAATGAGATTTTCTTTCAAATTACGAATACTTTACATTCCTTTTAGAAAATATTATTCTCTAAATTAAATGTTGTGAAAGTTTTGCGTTTGCTTATTGAATTTTCATAAATATTTCTATAAATGTACAACATGTTCTCTCTTAATGTAATACTTAATCATTATACCGGGTGGCCCAAAAGCCGATAATTCCGTCCCACCCCTGCTGCGTTTTTAAAAGCTGCCGATAACGACATTGTCCTCTAGGAAAGTCTTTGTCACCAAAGAAGGAGAAAGAAAGGTAGGGGTTTCTAATTAAATCCAGTTAAAAACAATGCCCGATAAAAGTATAAAACTATAAAGTATAAGTATATTGTATAATAGGCCTTTTTGATCGGTCTATATTCTTCAGAGGCTTGAAAGACATGTAAATTTCTCCATTCTTTCTTGTTTTTCTCGACATTTAAAAGTGGGATTCATTTAACGGGGGTTACCATATACAATATTACTCCTACCTCCCACAACCCCAATTTTAATGTAAACTATAAACTTGAGGTAAACAGCTTGATAGATTTTTAAAACAGACTTTAAATATATGGTAGAATTACTTTCAATTGTTGTCATTATAAATATTACATATGTCAATATTTTTATATATGTAAAATAAAAACATTTTTCGAGAGCAGCAATAAATTTAAATAGTTGATTAACAGATTTGTATATATATATTTTTTTCTATTTCCAAGCATATCTTTATATTCAATATACTGTATTTATATGCATCCAGAACTGAGAAAATGTTTTAAACGATGATTGCCTACTTTAAATATAATTGAAATTTCCTAAGTGCGACATCTCTTCTCTCACTCAATTCGATTTACTCTCGGGGATACTCATTTCCTAAAAGCTTTTAATGGTATGTTGATTTTTAATACTATAATTCAAGAGCCTATTTAATTTTAAAATTAATTGATATATTACTAACGAAACAATGTACTACAATTTTTTTCTAGCTTTTTGTAATGTCAGCTTGTTTTGGAAATGATCTTATTCAGTTACTTCTAAGAGTGGTCTTTTTTAACTATTTCAAAAATAGTTAAGCTATTATAACAACTAAAAAATAGAAGCCAAAATAATGTTTGTAACTTTCCCTATCTAATATTACTACTTTCCTAAATTTAATGTTATTGTAAATTAATTAATGATTTGTTTATTAAAACATGCTACTTTCATAATAATTTATAGCATTAATCTTTAAAATTATATTTAAAAGCTGCAATGGAATAATAAATAAAAATTACTCTACCTAAGAGAGCTTAAAACATACATTTAGACATATTTGGTTTGGGAGCAATAAAAATATTTCATAAATGCCTCACAGCCTAAAAAAATTATCACTTGTATCTTAATTCTTTAGATATTTTCTGTAAGGTAAATTACTAGACATTTTATGACATGAAATTGACAAGTACGGGTATTTTGTTATGTGACGTAGCTATTGGTGGTTTAGATTAACATACAATAAAACGTAGAACGACAAAGTAGTTGAAAATATGTAGTTTAAGTTATCACCCAATGAACATAGCCAAATCCTAACTGATATTAAAATAAAGGTTGAAAATAGCCTACATTTACGACTGAGTTCTAAATTCGTGATGGTCGAAATCAGTTGGGAATAAGGCTAACTGGAACTTTTCCATCTTGAAAAACTTTCTTTCATAACGATTTAATCATGATTTTTAATAGCGTAGTGTACTAAGTTAAATTAAGTGTTATAAAATAACCTCTGTGATACATTTGGATACATCTCTCAGAACTAAGAGCTGATCCCCAAATCCACCCTTGAAAGACCGAAAAGGCTCTGTGGAAATGCTTTTAGCTTTGATACAGCGAAGCACACACACACACACACACACACACACACACACACACACACACACACACACACACACACACACACACACAGACACACACACACACACACACACACACACACACACACACACACACACACACACACACACACACACACACACACACACACACACACACATTGGAAACATTTCAACTGGTGGTTAACCACAGGGCATGTAAAGGGTGAAAGCCATTTCATAAAATACAAATTTAAGTAGTGGCTTTATTTTGCCTTTTCGTTAAAATAATAATTAAATAAATATTTTTGATGTTTCTGTGTGACGGTAATATTATTTTAATTAAATTGACTTCATTAAAAACGTTATTAAATTTTAAAATCCATTGTTTAGCCCATGAACTGTGAATGTTAGACTAATAATTGGTTACATACCTCGTCTCATAGTTAATAAGTTATCGTATCCAAGCACATGTTTCAACGATACAGCGTCAACATCAGGTGCAAAACACAAAAATGTTTCATCTCGAAAGGAATTGATGGAATGTTAAAATTGACGAATACAACAAAGTCATCATCAATAAATAATACACACACGAAATAGTTAGCATACCAGGTAGTAATTTTATACACCGTGTATGTGATCCTAATGAGAAATTTTTTATTAATTCACTCAAAAAATAATCTGTAATATGCAATAAACCACTTTTTATCACTTTAAACGTTTGCGTTGTTTTTATTTTTAACCGTAAGATGTTTTTGCCACACTTTGTATGTCGTCCCCACCCCCCAATATTCTTGTGAAGAATCAAGTTCAAACAACGACAATTAGTTACGAATATTACGATACAATTATAAATTCAATAGAATATATCTTTATAACCCGATAGTTTTTAGGGGTTATATCTATTTCAGAGCAATAAAGGTGGTGTAATACCTCACAGAGAACTTTACGGATGGGCAAGAAGAAGCTATCTTGTAGATTACGTGATTGCCGTACAGAATTAGACTTTGGTAGAGCTATATCTTATTTTCGGATCCTGAGTTTAATATTAACACTTCCACTACGTTTAAAATTAATTGCCATTCAATAGGCATGCCCAAGATAGTTAAATAAAAATATTAAAGGTTTATCTCATGTCGGTGATTCCTTGTGGTTATTTCCCCATAACCATTGTGTTATTTTTTCTCGTGCGCGAAAGTCATTTTCGTTCTAAACAATTACGGTTGGTAGCTCGGTTATCACTAATAAGTTTTTTTTTCAATTGATTGTTGTTGCTGTTTTAGGAATCATTGCGAGGTTTTATGAGTTTATTGGCAGTTTTTCGACAAGCGCCACATAATATTAAAGTTTATTGGCAAAATGTCTTCTTTTATAATTTTTATGGAGGATTTAGTTTTTTTATTATTTTTAATACCTATAATTTACCTCTCTATGGGGTCTAATTTGCAGAATTATTCGTGCTAAAGTAAACTAGAAACTGAGTGTTTGTAAACAGGGAAATTTCCATGTTACTTACTTTAAAACTTGCACATCCTTGTTTACCTTCTTCTCACATTTACTGTAATCTTCATTAAGGGATTAAACTCTCTTTCGAATACGAGTATAAATTGAATAGTGGTCTTACAAGTTTGGTCTCACCTTGATTAATTATAGAGCTGTAACAACAAACGCAGAATAATAACTTTAACAATTGTACTTATTAAAGATTGCCAAACCATTGCCGATTTGCACACTAGTGAATTGATCTTAAGGGAGATAAATTGCAAGTAATTAAAAAATGTGTAAACAAAAATTGTCAGTGACAAATAACGGTGTAAGTGACAGTAATTTGCTACGCATATCAATTACTGTAGAAACACAACCAGCATAACTATTTAAATTCTTTTTGAAACTTCGTTTATATTTTTGTATTGAACGTTAGCATATAGTTTATACAGGGAATACTTCAAAGCGTTCGTGGAATCCTAATACAATTTAAATGGTATGAGGTATAATAAGAATTTCTTACATTAAAATTCTAAGAATATCGGTTGAATATAATTTTTAAAATCATTATCAATGTCAACCATGATAAATTATACTTAAGATATAATTTTGATCTTGTAAGTTCCCTAGCAAACAGTTGTAAGTATTAAGAACAAATTAATACAACTGTACCTCTTAAGATATAATTTCCACGGTACGGTAATATTTTTAACACCTATAATTATTATGGAAATAATAAGCGAAACCGATTTTCTTTGAACTTAAACGCCATATTTTCAACCAGAGATCAGATTCATATCCACCTGCTTTGCAATTTCTGACGGGCTAATTAACGGTGTTGCGTGAGGTAGGTCATAAAGTTGCTCTTACCTCAGGTGTGTCTGGCAGTTTGCTCGTTTTCTCAAAATATTAATTTCATTATATCATTTAGTCACATTAGGGACCAAAATTTGATTAAAGGCAATTTAATTTAAAGGTAATTTTTTAAGGTTGGGGTTATGGGGTTTTACCATATACTTAGGAAAATATCCATGATAAAAATGTTGGAGTCCAGTGGGGTGGAGACCTGAAGGAATTTTGTAAAACTGTTTCTTAGTGAGCATTTTTTTAGTAAAGTGGAACGTTCATGAAAAGTTTCAAACCTCTATACCCTATAGTTATGGAGATTCTATGATACATGAGTGAGTGGTATTTTGAGAAATATATAGTAGATTTGTGTCAAATAATGTCGTCAAGATGATGTTCATAATTTCAAATGTAGCACTTGAGTCTCTTCCCACCACCTTTTTAACATGAACCTCTCTGCAGAGATGATAAAAATTTCTTGAATGATTGTATTCTTAATCTTGTCCAATTTCATGGTTTGAAAGCTCTATCTTTTAATTACCTCTTTAATTTGGCTCTTGAGCATAGAAAAAAGTCTGAAAATGTCTCCTGGGCAGATTATCTCATCACTTTTTGGCAATTTTCCTTGGCCTCCCCAGGTCGACGAATTATCAGTGTGTGATTTTTTTCTGTGGATGTACCTGTAAGCTGAAAGAAAATTTTAAGATTTGGTCATCAAAGAAATTGCTGTTGTCCCTGCATAGATGTTAATCCTTGCGATAGACGTGTTGAGAAAAAATTTGAGTCCTGCATCCAAAGTTTTGGACATCCCTTTGATGATTTTATTTTTTTAAAGTAACTAAAATGGTAGTTAATAAGCTTTCTTAACTACATTAGCAAATAATGAGCTTTGATTTTATGTAAATTAACAAGCATTAAAATTAAAATTAGTGGAGTATTATTTCACTAAATTACCGTCGATCTCCCACGTGTCATCCATTTTTGGGGTAGGTTAGTTAACGATTTTAGTTAAACGTTTTCTATCTATCATTGTAAAGTTATTTATGATTAAATTAAAAAAACAAACTACACAAAAAGAACGATAGTACAAATAAAGAAAAATTTAAAATACCCTCCATATATATAATTTACCGGTCTTTCTTGTGTTATATATTTATCGACCTTTTCAATACCAGAGCGGCTCAATTGTAGCAAAACCGTTCTGTTGTCGAGTGAAACCAACAATAGAGCCTACAGTTCCGATGTTTTGTATTGACAATATTATTAATGGCACACCGCACCTAATAAATGGTTTTGTGAGGGTAAATGTTGCCAATAATGCCATGTTATAAATTACTGATGGATTTGTAAGGCAGGCTCTCAGAGTTTCTTGAGAAAACTAAAATATATCACTCTAATTATTGCACTTTGAATAAGCCAGTGATTCATCTAAAAAATAATAGAAAATCAAGTATAGACAAATTTTATTATGAAGAATACGACATTTTAATTAAGGGAGTTCTTCTCTATATTATTTCTTACAAACCCTACTTCGTTCCAATCACACCATATCCTAAAAGTAACAAGAGGAATATGATTAGTTTACTTTCGAAAAAAATATTAAGTAGCAGAATTATTCCTAAATCACAGAAAAATTGTCTAAAATCATTTTTAATGAGTTTAAATTGGAACAAATCTTAGCAAGAATTTTTTTTACTAACAAATATTTCTAAAATATTTTACTGTTTTATATTTTTTTTTTCATCCGATTGAATGTATAGCACCATTCAGGGTTTTCATACAAAATCATTTTTTCTTTAGTTCTATGGAGGATTAACAGTTTTACAGTATGTAATGGACCAAACCCAATAAATTATTTATATCGTGCTATTTCATACATTTTTTTTAATTCCTGATTTAATTTCTGATGACTAAAACTGGTTGATTTCATTTAATTAACTCATAAGAGCTCTTGCCCTTTTTGTGACACAACTACTTGTAAAATTTATTTTTAATCAAATCTATATATTAATAGGCAAGCATGTTTCGTTTCCTCCTTTTTTCTCATCTCGTGTTCATCGTAGGATAAATCCGAGCATACCGTTAGAAAGGTGAAGTCCTGTAGATGAGCAGAATCACATTCTAATTCACATCAGACTCCAGGGCTACGCCCCACAGGCTTTCAAAGTTCCAATGTTAATCTTATGGAGAAAGAAGAATTGAATGAATCATTAGACAGCTGTTGTAAAAACAACTGCTAAAAAATTAGGAAGAACAGATGTTTTAGTTCTAAAATGTTTTTAAGGTTCTTGGGGCCAGATCAAATGAAATTGTGATCGAATTTCGATCAGCAGGCGATCTCTAGTAAAATATTAATAGTTAGGAAAATGGAGTATGACTACATGGATGGTTTTGTCATTATTTAATTAAACCTAAGTTGTTTTAGTGTGGAATTTTTCACGGGTATATATATATATATATATATATATATATATATATATATATATATATATATATATATATATATATATATATATATATATATATATCTCCAAGATACAAAATAAAAATTGTCATGCTTGACAATGATTTTTTACGAAAAATTATACCGAGCTAAGAGATTTTTTTGTAATTTGAACTCCACCTAAAACTGTCAACCAAAAGAAATTCATGTTTTGGTGTAGTTGTTGGATAGGGCTTGGTCTGTTTGTCCCAAACAACGATGAAAAGCTGGCTTAAAATAAATGCACTACCCATAATTTAACTCATCACTTGATATGATTAATTCCGATAAGTTTCGATGAGTTATTGTGTTACAAATGACGTGACCGGCGTAAAGAATGTGACCATGAAAAAGTAATGTCTCAATATCTCATATTTATTTTATATTATTTTGTTTAAAGTGTTTTATTCTAAGAATTTTTTTTATTTTAAACTTGATTGGTGTGTTGGGAGACTGCATATAAATACTGTACACTGATTAGGGAGTGAATTAGTGTTAATTTAATAATTTTTAAACATGCCGAGCAATGTGCTTTTGAGGCGTAGTAGAAGTTTAAGATGAAGTAATAATTTAACGGCAAGTTCCGGACGGGTGGTGAGATATTGTGTTACAGATTACGTGATCGGTGTACAGAATGTGACCATGAAAAAGTAATGTTTTAAGACTGAGCTCGGTCGATGATATAAAACGTTTAAACAATTCTTTATTTTTTTCTTCATATAATTGTTACAGTTTGACTTATTTTTATTTAAAATGTGTTTTTTTCTAACATAATTGAAATTAAAAACCCAATTTTACTCCTCATATAATTTTAATCTAATCCTTATTGATATATGAAAATTAATTTATTTTTATTTTATTTTCGTAAAGTCATATAACTTTTACCAGTAAGATGTGAGATAATAATATTAAATATTATTAAATTATCTTATTTTTAAAAGTTGTCAATGACAATGAGAAAATAACTTCAAATTATATGTGAACTTATTAACCAAATGTGTTGGCAGTTTTAAAAATCATTAAATAAGTTTGAACTAGTGACTAATAATGACCGTATGGAGAAAGTTTAACTCCAAACACCATTTCAACTTCGATATATAAGAAAAACTGAGTTGCTATTGGAATCAATCAAAAAAATAAATAAGAAGTTTACAAAAATTATTGTGTAATCTATTTTAGGAAGTCAACTCAAAAGCTAATGGATGTGTTACAGGAGCAGCAAGAAACTCTATCAAAGGAAATGTACATTGGTAGCAGAACTAGAAGATAGAAAAATATATTTGTAAAAATATCAACTGATATGGGAGATAGAAAAATACTAGTATCAAAAACTTGTTCATTTGTGTAAAATTATCTACAAAATTTAATCGTACATGTTAAAAATAACTTATCAGTAAGAACAGATTATGTGAAACAAGAAATAAGAAACGTATTTGTTTTAAGACTTTCGGTGATGTCAAAAAGGACTTTCAGCTGCAGGGTGATTGACGCCATGACATCTATTGGCCAAGTTGGAAACTAGGGCATGATGCTTGCTCTTCGTCTTACAAGGCCTAATACACAGAAGAACTCGAAAGCAACCCTCTAGCATAAGGGTACCCCCCCTCACTTAGCGAAATTCTGATGGAGCTCGGCCATTCGAATTTGTTTTTAATACGAATTTTGTTTTGCTTACGGTATCAAATAAGTAGTGGGGTTTTGCCGGTTCTGGCCCATTTCAAGGCCAAGCGGTTCGAACCGGCAGGTGTGGATGACAGTGATGGATGTGTTTTGTAAGTGGGTCAAGGCCATCCGGAGGGAGTTTTAAAAAAGCGGAGCCGCGAGGGGCTCAGTCGGGGCGGGGACTCGGGACGGGTCGGATCGGAGCGGGAGCGGCGGGCCGAGGGAGGGTTTTTTTTTAGTTTATTTATTTTAATTAATTTAAATTAAAATAGTGTCGTTGTTGTTGTTGTGCAGAGAGGCGTTGGAGCGTCGTGCACCGTTGACGCAGTGGTAGACGCCGAAGGTGATGGCGAAAAGGAGGTAGACGCACAGCATGCACAGTACGCATTTGAACAGTTGCAGCAGGCGGACCATGCCTTGTTGGTTCGCCGTTTCCAATTGCAGCCTGTTGATCTCCAGTCTGAGTCTGTCCTCCTCCAATCGTGATCTGAGCGTAACGTCGTCCATCATGTCTGTGTGTGCGTGTTTTTTAGTTTGTGGTGGGGGAAAAAACGGGAGCGGTGTTGATGGTCGGAAAGTCGGCGATGAAATGAGAAGCGAAGACGAATGCAGTGCATATTTATTGTAGAGTGGTGGGGGGTGAAGAAAAAAAAACAGTTGTCTTTGACTAAACCTCATCGTCAGCTGTGTCGGAAGGTGCAGCCTCGGAAGGTGGAGGAGTGCCGCCTGCAGGTTCGATGTCCTCGCTCTCCATCTCCTCGCATTGTGGACAATTGTAGGAGATCTCCACAGTCATGGTGATGGTGTTGTTGGGAGCGCTGACTACGTCACTCAAAGTTTCAAAAATATCCTTCAAGTCTTGTTGCGACTTTACGGTAAATGTATTTGTACTTGTCGCTAAAGGAAAGCCGCTCATCGTTCGGGAGTCGGCGAACAAATGGCGAGCGGAGGTGAGGCGGCCGCCTATATTCGGTAGGGGTACCGTGGTGGGGGAAGAAAAGAGTGGGGGGAGGACAGCGGTGGGGCGAAGAAAAGAGTGGGGGGAGGACAGTGGTGGGGCGAAGCCCGGGTGGGGAACGAGGGAACTTCGGTCATCGCAGTTCGCCGCGAAACGCCGTCGGGATAGGTTGTGGGAGCCGTACGAAGATAAGCGCTAGCTGTAACACAATGTAGAAAATAGTAATACTTTGTTTGTAAATTAAATATTAAATTTATATTTAACCAGAGCTTGCATTTCTTGTTCCTCGTCGTTTAATTCAACAATTTTAACACCATTAGTAGTCTGTTCCTCTTCCTCTGCACTTTGCGACGATGAAGACATGGAGGTGCCAGGAGAAGATGACGAGGATGAAAATATTGTGGTAGGATTGACATATTGCACCGTGATGTTGATCCATCTTAAAGGATAGCTATCAATGACTGTCAGTAAGTTTTGGAATAGTTCTTCCATCTCTTCTCTGTTGGTAATTAAATGTTGAAAGGAAATGAATTTATCATCCATGTTGTTGTCAGTGCGAGTAATGAAATAAGAATGAGAAGCGTATGGAATGATCCGTAGAATATATGTTGTAAAAAAAAGTGGTGGGGGTAATCTCAAGGTCAATCAAATGGAATTTTAAAAAAGGGCTGCAGTCAGTGACTACAGCTATACATCTGAAGTTTCAACAGGATCAGAAGACCAATCTGATCTGTACTTGCACGCACTTATGATGCATGTACAAAAGTCGTCTTTATAATATGCATTGCACTTTCGACAAGTGGCAAGTTTTTGCGGATGAAATTTGATACACTTCTGGGGACAGCAAGTGTGGAAGTATCGTGATTTATAAATCTTGAAGGTTCGCAATTCTGGTGGCGGTAGTTGCTTTGTCTTGCACTTGCAGTAACAGGATCCGAAGAATTCGCACTTTGTACAAGCTAATCCGTCTACCATCCATCTTCCTAAATCTGTGCATTTCTGTTCACAACAGTAGCGCGGTGCGTCCTCGTTGTTCTTCTCCTCCATGTTGCCGCTTCCAAGTGTTGGCAAGAAATGAAGTTGTACAGTGTAGGATAGCGTGTTTTATAGATCAATAAAAGTGGTGGGGGTAATCTCAAGGTCATCCAAATGGAGTTTTAAAAAAGATCATCTTACAAATGTAAGATGTTTTTTTTTTTATTTATGATGCTGGCTTGTCCTTTTCTTCTTCTTCTTCTTTAGGTTCTTTCTTAATATTCTGTTCCTGCTTGTTCGCTCTAGCCATGGCGATGAGTTCTTCAGTGGATAGCGGGTGCACTTCTGGAAACTTCAGGATCAGTTTTGGTTGGAACCCTTCTCTAGTCAATACACTGAGATCGGCGCTCATCTCTTCTACGGTTCTATAGTCCTTTCCGTAGATCTTCCCATTGAATTCAATCATCATTCGGTATAACATGGCGGCAGTGGTTGTTATCGCTGCGACCGTAGGAGAGCAAATGATGATTCTGTTGGAGTTGATCCCTCGTTTTATAGCGAAATTTTACAGCGAACCCTTGTTGCCGTCATGCTTTGTCATTTAGTAGTATTTGTGGAATTTGACATTGGTTTGAGTAGATGGAGCGGATGTTGTCGCCGCCTGTGTGGGAAAGAACAATTCTTCATCGCAGAAGTTCTGTTTGGAGAACATCCTCTTGTTTGTTACATAGGTGTCAACGTTCAAGTGATAACCACCGGCAAGAAGCACTCGCAATTCATTAGTGAAATTGTCGAGCTGTTCAAAAGTTGTAATAGTGGAGGTATCGTATGATGCACACTTGATCTTGAGAGACATTGTGCTATCACCAACGGAGATGTGTACAGCACTGAAGGTAGTCGTAGACTGAGCGAATTCTTACGGTTATTGCTCCATTTATATAGTTTTTGAAACTAGGTCAAGGTCACCCGAAATTGTTTTTTATATAAGGCAGCATACCGATATGTGTACAAACACATACCGATATGCTGCTTTATATGTGTTTTTTTTTTTTTTTTTATTTTTTTATTGTTATTCATTTATTTAGAAATATTTTACAAAAGTTTACAAGAACAATATGAAATTACAGATTAACTGTTGGCGTTAGGCATGACGTGAAGCGTGAGCTCTGTAGAATTACTTCCGCTCGGACCGTGGGACGCCAAGTAGAGAGCTCCGGGATGGATGAGCCGTAGATCTTCGTTCTGCAGAAGTTGGACGAAGCGTTTGGGAAGAAAGATTTGAAACTTCGGTTCATCACCAGGCGAGTAGGGCGCTTCACTCAGCGTGCAGTTGATGGCGTCTCCGACAGTTGTTTCCATCTTCTTGATGGTGTGGATGATGTAATGCTTTTCTTCCTCCAATTCCGAACATCTTTTAGTGGGTAGGATTGTGGACTTGGAATGTTTGTTGAACTGATCGACAAGCGATTGTAAAAATGTTTGCGTTGCCATTTTTTACTTCTTCTTTTTTCGTTGATAATATTCTTAGTCTTGCGAATCTGCGTGTGAGGTGTTGACTGCTCGGTGGCTAGAGTAATACTCATGCCCGGTCATGGTTGTCCCCTCGCTTTTATACCCTTCCCATCCCCCACCACTCTGTTGGAGATACGCGTTCAAGCGATAAGCGTTCTTCAAGGCGCATTGCGATTGACGATGTTTAAAGTTTTTCGATGAAATACAAATGTTGCCGAAATGACATTGGAAATCCCTGTCCACCTGGACATTTAACACTTCGTGGTTTGTAAACGTCTGTATCCAACTGGCTTTTTCCACTCCTTTTGTGTAAATAATTTTAAATTCTTTACAGTAATGATTCATGATTTGCGGCATCATACTGTAGTGTACAAAACCTTCATCCCATCTCAAGTTGTGAAAGTATTTCATCAACCACTTGTTCGTTACTCTCGCTTTGGTAGTTAATCTGTTAAACGGTAGTGGCGGTTGGAATAAATAGTGATAAACTACAGATGTGTTCATATCTAAAACTACTAACTCTTTTATGATAAAACTTCCGTCGTTACCGCGGAACGCTTGGAATTCAATTATACCTCGTCTCACTTCCATTACTTCCGATTTGTTAGAAAACGAAACTCGTTTGTTCATGACGAAGGTTGGTAAACGACTGTTTGCAAAACCGCGGTGCACGCTCTTTTATACCCGAGGGTCTACACTTATCAATTATTGAATGAGCCTTCTTCGTTCACCTCTTGGGCTTGCTCATCTATACTGTAGTTAGTCTGATAGTTGTGCAACTGTCTCCACATGTCAACTTCATGAGGTATCCTATTGAAGATGGACGTATCTACGGGACCGTACAGAATCGGCACATACGGTTGCCTATCCAATGTATCGGTTACATACTCTTTTATAATTGCACTTGAAAATATTAGCTGTTTTAGATATCTTGTGACAGGACCGGTAGCACAACTTAGACTGTAGAATTCATCTTTTGTCAGGTGTATCTTCATCTCATGCTTGGTTAAATCTCGAAAGCGGACGATTTGTCCACCTCGATGTTTCACTATATCGATTTCGATATTGGATTCCAGCAGACTTAATTTTGTCCTTCTTCCAAATGTGTTGTTACTCAAATAACATTTCAAAAGATGTAGATGTTTTCTAAACGATTCCCAGGAAATTTCAGTGAAGGCCACCATTTTAGATCCGTGATTTAAAATAACAGTTGGCGAATAATCCAATGATTTTATAACTCCGGCGGACACGCTCTTTGTCATACAAGAAGAGATGGGATAGTAGATCCTGAGAAATACTTCTGTCAAAATATTGGTGGAGATGGTGTCATCGATCTTTCTTCTTTTTACTCCTTTTTCAACTTCCTCTTCTTTTTTCTTATGTTTAAACTTGAGGAACTCGTCCATTTCTTGTTCGACTTGTTTTTCTATATCCAAACTATTGTCACCCATGGGAGGAGTAGTTTCTTCTTCGTTAGTATTTGCAGTAGGAGAGCTCATCTTGCGGACGATGCTTCCCATACGACGGTCAGAAATATAATGAGATTTTCATTCTCTTTCCCCCCTTTTATAACATTTGCGTCGACCGCAAAAAAAACAGTTTTTTTACAACACATTTTTAACAATTCCTGTTAATGGAGTGTAAGTCACTATCTTGTCATGTATAATTAAACAGTATGCCGAAGTTCCGTCCGGTATTGCTTCTTCAAACTCCATTTCGATTTTTATATCCACACTGGACGATTTCACGGATTCGTTTTGTTTTGAACAATCGATAACGACTATTGGGGCTTTGGAGAAAAACTGTTCCGGCGATAATAGCGGTGTATTTGTCTTCCCGTAATATGACGATTGAAACCTCGCATACATATCGTACAAGATTGAATAGCGTTTTTTACTAAACATGACATTTAGATTGTCATAAGGAAAGAATTGAGAGTTTAGAAAAACTTTACAATTCTTTATTTTGCAATGGTCAAATTGACCGGCGTGCGAAGTTATAACATCTTTTCGTTTAGTCTGGAAACCGAGTATTACGTACCGTGCCCGTTCTAGATAAGTTGACGTCTTGACAGTCCATGTTTGACGCTCTGTTTGAGGTAGTGTGGGATATTCATGGAATTCCCAACTTCTAAACGGCATGACGATATCACGGTCAGATTTCAACTTTCTCAACAATACGATTCTGTGTTCATCGGCTAATCTGACATGCGGTACTCTCCACACGACTTTATCCAACTGTAGCTGCCATTCCAGTTTGGCTTCCGTAGTTCCAGGGTCTGCAAGTATCAAGTCCTTGTTAGTTGAAGATCTGAGTAATACCAATTCTTGTTTGACATTTATTATTATCCGTCTGTAATCTTCAGCGAATCCCAAAAGCAAACGTAAAGGGACATGAAAGTCAAAATGACCATTGGAATCCGGTGTTATAGTGTCTTTATCGGGAGCAACCCATCCGGCGGTGACTATTGAATTTTTCTCATGCGGTGTTAATGATGTTAATCCTTTCAGCGTCGTTGTTAGACCGACCTTTTTTGTCGAATCAACCGTCACTCCTGATATTTCATATCTTATTTCATCAAAAAGATATGCCATCGGGTTATTTATAAAAGGAACCGTTGAAGCGGTTTTTCCATCCAATTTTAATACCCGTCCTTCGATGTACAAGTAACTTTCACACGGTAACGTGTAAATGTCCTGTTGTTGAATGGGGATCCTTATTTCATCGTTATTGTTTAATTTTGATGAAGTGTAAGGGTTGTGCGTGTGATATTCCTTCTCCCATAGTGTTTCGTCGAACGTCGGCCCTTGAGATATATCCAGGATATCCATCGTTGGTAAGTCTTAGTCCGATCTTTTGTAGAAAACGAATGTTGTCCGGTGTTAACTCGTCCAATGTTGAAGAGCTACTGAGGTCTCGGCTCTTCCGTTGCGGTTTAAATGTCAATCCCATGTTGAACTTATGACACCGCTTTTATGTGTAACCGTATTGTAATGGTTTCTCCTCTAAAGTCAACACTGTTACCGTCCTGATCCGATATGTTCAGTACGATGTCCGAAATGAAACTGGTGTTCAATGGTAGGTATATCAGGTTTTGTGGTTTCTCAACTATTTTAAAACCGGGAGCCACTGTTGGATAAAATGTATGTAAAATATGTTGGTTTACCCCGTCTCTATACGATCCGTGTATGATATTGCATGTTATATCAATACTATTAACCTTTAATATTGTTACTGTGGTATCACCTGTATGAGTAGGTCCGGGATCTAAGATTTTTCTTTTCTTATCTGAAAATCCCAGTAAACTACCGATTGAATTTTCTAAACTTAAATCTATATAATACTTTGAAGTGATTTCCGCTTTTAAAGTATTGTTATTTCCTTTTATACTGATATTTTCTTCTCCTAGCTGCTTCTGTAATACTTGGTTTATATCGTCTATTTCATACGATCCGGTAGATAAAGTTATTACCTTCAATTGCGAATAATTTCCTTTTTCATCTTTACTCTCGTAATAATGTAGTAAATTGTTTTTTCCCTCCGTGACGTTGGGAATTGAATTGTACGTAGTAAAATCCAATAGTGCAGCTTCCCACAGTCTATCCTTGGATAAACGTAGTGCCGGGAAAAGAGTGCTTTTCAGTGTGGATGAATTTCCACTCAGTGACACTGTATACGATGACATCTCAAAGTTGACTGACGCTTTTCGCTAAAAACTCCAAACATAAATGTCCACATATTTCTGTATTGTTGGGTTGTTCTCTTTTGTAATTGTAAAATATATTTTCGGAGTTCCGAAAATAGTGTTGAAGTTCTTTCGGCGGTGGTAGATTGCCAAAACTGTCAAAGTAGTAAACGTTCTGTCCGAGTTTTTTATAGCATACCCAATGAGTTCCTGGACCATGAGTGGAATCCAAATTTACTATTCCAGTTTCATTTTTCCATATTTCATTTGGTAATGCGTCTTTCATAAAAACTCCTCTAAAAATGGTATTCTTAAACATTTCACATAATTTGATAATTGATAATTTGTCAAGGCTTTATTTGGAATTATCAATTGATTGTTCTTATTTAGTATACACGGTACGGTCTTAGGTATAGACCTGCTCAGTTTTTTACCATCGACCAAACGGAAGTTTTCTTCGCCTTTGCTTTACGAGTCCTACGACGTCTTTTCTTAATGTTTCCACCTCTTTTGGGAGCTCTTCTCTTTGCAGGCCGTCCTCTACGACGTTTCCCGCCACCAAATTTTGTTTTACCCTTCATGGCTGTAGTAACTGCCCAAGCGGCTGCTTTTTCTGCAATACTTGCGTCACTTGATTTCACTCTTTGCCAAGCTTTTTCCGCTAACACTCTATCCGCTATCGATCTATTCGTTGAATCTGCAAACTTGGAATACGCTATATCGTGTTCTTTGCAGGCTTGATCCAATTTATTAATTCCAGGATCCCCTCTTGCTAAACGTTTTGCCAACTTAGTTCCGGGTCCACAATATTGATAACCTCCGGGCAGATGAAATTCGTATGGTAGAGCGTCTATCGCTCGATTTAGAACAGCACCAACAGGAATCCGTCTGAGCAGGGATAACGCGGCTGATGTTATACCACGTCCTTTCTTGACGCTGTCTTGACGACGACTGAGCGGTGCGGTCTTCATTGTGTCGTCTTATATAGCCGGCGTATTTACTCTACGAGATGCTTTACACGAATGAATAACTCGTGCACAATTTTCATATTTACATACTTAATTATTCAAATTAATTATATACTGATTTATGATTCTATTTTTAATCCAAGCTTCTCGTTCATCGGGTTGAATCATCACATGACTCGTTGTACTAGCTATATGATTGTGGGTATCGATAAGTAAATTGCCCACTATTCTTATTAAACAGTCTAAAGTTACAGCATCTTTTGGATGTTGGGGATCGTGTAACTGCATAATACGTTTATCATTACACGTGTAAGCAGTCGAATCACTTTTCGACGTTGTTATAACTTGTCCAATAGTAGCAGCATCATTTAAATCTTCTCCTGGTAAAATATTAATTATTTTCTTCATCTTTGCATCATATTTGGTCCCAAAGTGTTTATCCCAAGTTATTGTTTGTCTTAATGTAACACAATCATCATCTTCATAACCAGGATAAATATCTTTTATTCTTCTATTACGACCATTGTATGTACCTAATGTACCACCACTCGCAATTAATGTTTGCACCATTAGAGGTACATCTGTATCTTTTATACCAAATCTTCCATTTGTTATTGTTTTATGTCCTGCATCCCATTCATCATTATTTCCTTGCATTAAATCAAACTTTTCATTTCCATGTATAAATGTATCTCCTCGCTTTAGCACGGCATCTTCATGTTTTACAAAATTTGATGTTCCCCTTTTTAATTCTTTAGATAATTGTTCCATAGTAACAGCGTCTTTTGGTTGAGAAGCGAACTTTACATTTGACAACACTTTCCCATGACAATCGATTTCATCACCATCTTGTAAAATACAGTTGTCCTTGATGTATTTCAGGTTTACAGCATCGCCGTCTTCCTTTGGGTATCCAATGTCATTTATTATAAATTTATAAAAAGAAAATCCGCGTTGAGTCTTTTCCGGTATTATAGAATGTAAATATTCTTTATTAACTGAATCTTTATTATTTTTTGGATTTGCCACGTTTGTTATCCTATGATTCCCAGCATCATATGTCTGTCCATCTTTTAAATTATTACCCCACTGCAATTTTAAAGTATTTGAAAGTTCAGATGATAAATACTCTTTATTAATTGCATCAGAACTATCAGTTGGTTTACCAACATTAATTATTCTATGCGATTTGATATCGTAAGTATTCTTGTCTAATTTCAATGATGTAGAAGTAGCTTCTTTAACTGTTTTTAAATTTGCTCCATCAGTATCTTCTTCTGGATCTTTAACTAGTTTTAAACGTTTATTACTTATGTTATAGTCACCTTCAGGAGTTTGTGGTAAACTGCCTCTTTTTCTGTCTTCTCCGACTTGCACCCCTAACGCGGAGTACCGTCCGAACTTGTCGACACTCATGTTAGAACTGATACATTATACGCTTGCAACTCTTTTATATCCGCGGGCAATTATACGACTATGCCGCGATTCCTAAGTTCATCAACCAGAGCCACCCATTCATTATTTAATCCCGTATGACCGGCTTCCATGGCTTCATGTAATAGTCTCATCCTGTCAACCAATTTATTGATGTCTCTGTAGTAGATCACATTTGTGTTGTACAGATTTTTCATAAGTCCTTTACCAGATGTTGAAGTATCTCCTTTACTCTTTTTCCCATGTTGTTCAAGAAGTGATAAATCCATAAGTGATAAAGATTTTCTTTTTAGCGGTTGTTTTAGCGCCGGTGCGGTACGCAATGTTGGCAATTTTCGTGGTGGAAATAGCTTTTTAATAACGATGTTATATTTCGTTGCACGTGAACGATTAATCATCGCATCCTTTGAGTAATTCCTTTTATGAGCGTTGGTATTTTGTAGAATTTCTTTAAAAACATTTAAATCTTTGATTGAATACCTTAGTGGTATGTTTTTAAAAATTAATTCATACAACCCTTTTGTTCCTTTATATTTATGCTCGCCGATAATGATGTAATCGTCCTGAGTTATTTCAAGCTTTGAATCACCGATTTTCAATTCATTCCCATCAATCCTTGCTCCGTATACGTGTGATTTGCTTAAATTAGGGTTAGCTTTCATGTCATGTAACATTTTCATTATGTATTTCCTTCCAAGAGGTCCATGTTGTAATATATCGCTACTCAATTGAGTTAGATTTGGAATGGATTGTTCTGCTTCAGGTATTGGGTGTTCTTCTTCTTCTTCTTCTTTTTTAATAATTGGTTCTTCTTCTTCTTCTTTTGTTTCTTCTTGCGAAAATTCACTAGCACTTGTATATGAATCATCGTCGTCTTTTTTTAAAGCTTGTACTTCTTGTTTAGAAACTGGTAGTAAAACATCTCCTTCATAACGAGGTTTACCAATGGTCTCTGATATCTGTTTTAATGGTTCCGTAATAGGTTTAAATGTAGTCTCCAGAAATTCTTCTCGTTCACTTAAACCCATCCTTAATGCGCGATTCTTCATCCTAATAGAATCGCTGAGTGATTTTATTTCTTTCAATAGTTTTTCCTGATTCACCATGTTTACACTGTGAAGTCTGATTCATTACTAGACGTACCGCCGTTCAATCAATGGATTAATACAAATTTGTCCAACCCTATCCGATATCTTCCATCTTTTATAGCTTCATCTTTCATAATTACGAGAAAGCCGTACTTTTCAGCCCACGCTTTGCCGCACATCTCTTTAAATTTATCAAATGTCATATCCGCATTGACATGATCGTTATATACGTGTTTTAAATTTGTTTCATCTTGCTTGAATATTATCAGCAAGTTAGCATTATCCCTTATAATTTGTTTTGGAATTTTACTGTAGGTTTGACCAATATAAATACTGTCAATATTATGATGTCTTCCCATTGCGAAATAACTTCTGATTGTGTCGTGATTCTCACATGATACATCGTCAAATATAAATACAGAAAATGGTTTAGCTTCGTTTGGTTGCATAATTGTTTCACTGGCATTAAACTTGTAGAAATTTACTTCTGGTACACTCGCTAATACTTTATCCAACAACTGGTATTTAGGTTGTTGCAAAGATTTTGAAAAAATGTATATATTGTTAAAACGTAGTCCTTTTGGATTAGTTATAAGGTTAAAAACAACATTTGTTTTTCCACAATTTGAAGGACCGGTTATTAAACATCTTATGGAGTTCGGTAGTAATTCCCCATGTTTACCACGGTTTAACTTGTCACTATCCACTGTCAATTCATCTATGTTATTAATATTAAATCGTTCCTTTTGCTGTACAATATCCATCTTGTTTAAAGGTTGAACACATAATGAGTTATCAAAGTATTATACCAAGTCTTTTGTAGGAATCCAAGAATCTTCACTCTTGTCAAATCCCAACCAACGGACTTTAACTTTATCCTTTTTTCTTTGTAAAACCTTTTCGACAAGATATACATCGCCAACTGTTGATTTCAATAGTTCATGCCCATAGAATCCGCCTTGAAGTAGTTCACCTTTGTTGTCCTTTAAAATGTACGTTTCTGGTATTGTCGGCTGCACCTTGTAGATTGTAAATACTTCGTTAGTCCAGTTTGGTAGATATCTCTTACTGAAAACCCCTTTGTATTTACTTATACGCACCTTATCGTTTACTTTAAACTTTTTAGGTTTTAATCTTTCAATTTTGGGAGCCGTATTTTTTTTAATACGCTCCAAAACAAGCTTAGCATTGCCGCTATTTACTTGGATAGGTTTCATACCAATAGTGCGATGATATTTGTTATTGTACTCTTTTATAAGCTGCGGTAATATATCGTACCACACATACGATCCTCGTTTGGAAAATGTTTTGTACATCGCTCCTTTCAACGTTCTATTGAATCGTTCTATTATCGAAGCTTTGACTTCCGAATTTGTAGAATAATGATTTATGTTATATTTTTTCATTAATGTTGCAAATTCTTTATTGAAATATTCTTTTCCATCATCAGTTTGTAAATGTTTTATGACAAGTTTATTTCTTTTAATAGCCGTTTCCATAGCTTTTGTAACACTTTTCCCACTCTTGTCCTTAAGCGGTAAAGCGTCAGCGAGCTTGGTAAAACAGTCTATAATCGCTAATATATATTTAAATCCTTTATTTAATTTACTATGCGGTATCATTTCGATGAGATCGGCTTGGTAGAGATCGTTCATTCCTTTAATAACTGTATTTCTTCTTGGAAATTTTCTTCTTGCCGGTTTATGAAGTTCATGTACAATCTTATCCTTCAGTCCTTCCATTCTTAGATGTTGTTTCCACGCCGGTTGAAAAAATACTAATCCTCAGACTGGTTTGTCTTCTTTTATATTATTAACAAATATGGGTCAAGGCCGAATAATAGCTGTGTAAAAAAGAGGGGGCATGGCATTGGGCTTGCCATGCTCCCCTCTTTTTTACGGAAAGGAAAAAAGGAAGTAGGTGAAAGGACGAAGAACAGGTTTTATTGGTCGATAGGAGTTAATGAATAATGTCCAAAGGGAAGAGTGTGTATATTGTCTTGCTGGATATGCCTCTTGTCATCCTTGTAGCTTAGCGCCCATTTGGTTTGTTTAACACTGTAAACTTGATGGTTGAAGCTTCTTATCGTATTAAAAGTTGCTGTGGTTTCTATATTTTCAAACAGACATCTTTTAAAATGTTCAAATTGTACATTCTTCTTTAGATATGATGTTTTAATGCCTTTTGCCTTCTTCACAACTTGATGTTCTTCTTTTTCACTTATGTATAGTTGAAACGAATAAAGCTTGGACATCAAAGCCACAATCTCTTCCATAGGCGCACCATTGGTTTCATCTTTGAATTTTCCTAAGACTTTCTTGTTTATTCCATTGTCGTAGTTAGGATGGTGTTGCGGATAGTCAGAAAAATCAAAATCATCTTTATAAATAAAAGTGCGTAGGTCTTCATACATATCATTGGTTATAATCCAATAGATGAATGCGTCAGTGTCCATGTATGCGATTCCAATGTTCTCTCTTCCATAATGTTTCACCATTTTATTATAATGAAAATCGTACATATGAGTTTTTGATATGTCTAAAATGGACATTCCGACATAAACAGGGCGATCCATCTTAATTGAAATTTTGTTCATAGAAACGGCAACAAGGTTTTCATTAATAATTATTGAAGATGCAAAGTTTGGTTTTTGGACCAACTTTTGTAATTTTGTTGCATCATTAACCAATCTTAAATCTTTGTGATTCCTCTTGTTTTCTAATGTTTTGCCGAATATAGCATTATTCATCAATTTAAAGAAATCCTTTTCAAAATTGGACGTCGCTGCAGTTCTTCTTCTAGTGTTGTTATCTATATAGGATTTCAACCAACAGGATTGAGAAAATTGTAACACCCTATTAATTTTGGTAATTCTTAATCCCATCTCTAACGCTTGTTGTACTGTCCAATAATGTGCTACATACCTCGTCTTGTTGGTGAGTGTCATCATTAATTTCGGCCATCTACCAGTCGGAGATACTTCTGTTTTTGCTAATAGCGGCAAGTCGTAATGGTGGTCGTGAAGATGTTCGGGGTACTCAAAATCAACGTCAAAGATGTAACCGGTATCTCCGTGTTTAGGGATATCGGCGATGTTATCAATCGAATTTGGATCAACCCATTTAAAATTATCATATGGAAGGGGTTTTGACATAGCCCATCCATATAGGTTATTCGCGTCAAAATAACCTATAAATGTACTTGGTTGTGACGCGTCATAGTTGGGGAGGTATTTATTGTTGGCTTTTACATATCTGGTTACACTTTGCGTTAATCCTCCTCGGATACCAGACTCTATCATCAACACCATATCTATATCGGTTAGTAGTTGAAGTTTACAGTTTGTTTCTTTTAACATGGCCTGCCATGCCAATCCGGGAGCTGTGTACGAATGAAGAGGGTCTAATCCGTATGCTTTTAAACAGGTATTCCTAAATTCTTCCATTATGTCACATAATAGTGTCACATCCAATTTAACGTAGAAATCTGAATATTCTCCCAAAGTTCTCATCCCTAATTCATTCCATACCTTACAAGCGTGTTGATAATCTTCCTCACTGATGTCCTCTTCGTATAATTTACTCTTAAAAGCTTCTCTAGGTGGAAGTGAGGTTTCTTCAAATCTTTCCAAACTGTCGATATAATCATAAGGGAAAACACCTTTGCGAAGAACTAGATCCAATTTATCGTTATTCACAATCATTCTTGTTTCTATTAAATCTTCTTTCCTGAGATTTTCTGAAAGTCTCGATAAACTGCACGGCATAAACCGGTACGAATCTAAAAATCGTAATTTTATATTTCCAATCTTCTTACTAAAGCTTATAAACTTTTCAGTTGTTTCCGCGATAACATCAATCGCACCGTCATCTCTCCCCAATTCTGGTATTATAAAATGACCATCATAACCGCTAAGGTTATGCAGTATTACAGGTATATTTCTAGGAATCTTGTAATTGATGTTGCATCCGTTACATGCCGCACCCCTATAATATCCTGTAAGATGATCATGATCCTTAACTTTGTAGTTATTCAAAGTAAACTCATTTTTACATAAAAAACAATGGGTGGCATTTTCATGTTGAATTTCTTCTTCTTCATCCATAGGTATCATTGGCACAATATCACTATACAAATTTTCTACATTCCTAGCTTTTTCATATAGATGATCAAGAAATGTCGCAGCAACATCTTCACCACGGTACACCACGGGTCTTGACGTTAATCCGTACCCATTTAAATGTTCTTCAGCCAATGTAGATTTAACCAATAAACAAAAACTGTTAGGCTTATGCATTTGATATTTTATACTCTTCCTTGCTTCAACATTTTCATCTTCAATAGGGACAAGTGTTGATTCAAAATCAGCATATACCACTATAGGAATGCGATACTGATGGAACACCTTTTCAAATTGTAAGTATGATTTACTTAATGGTGGTAAGATAATCTTTGCTTCAAAGTGTTCATTACACAGTTGTTTATGTTCTTGTAACCAATTTCGGCCTCCATTTCTTTCTTCTTTAAAACAAAAACATCTTTTACAAATTACTTTTTTATGTTCATTTTTTGATAGCTGCTTGTTGACGAGTCTTTCAAATGATTTTATCCATACGTAGTGTGACACTTCATCCTTTGTAAGTAACAACAAGTCCGTATGATCTGCAACTTCGTTCTTCACCACTTTTAAAGGATAAACTTTATTGGAACTGTCCAAAGCAAATACGTTAACTGATATTCCGGGATTTTGTTTTTCAAATTTTGAAATACACTTCAACCCTACCGGGTAAGACATACCTTGAAAATTATATCTATATCTGTAGTTTTCATATTCGACGCCAGGTCTTTGCGCATGGCGTGTCACAAATTTTGAGGTCATGGCGTATCGAAAACATTCCATATCTTCATTTTCCACATTTACACATGATTTTGTATCTTTGATCCTTTTCGGGAGTGCAATATAACTGCTGCCCATCAGCCCATAACCATGCTTGTGAACTCTTATGTCCATACCTACGACGCTAACCAGACTCCAACCTGATCCTCTTCCTTCGTGTTCTTGAATTTTCGTCAAAATCTCTTCAAAACAATCTTCTATTATTGAATCAATATCCGAATTAGCCATGATGGTTCGATTTTTTGTTATAAATCCTCTTGGTGACATTTCTTCTTCTACATTGATAAACATGGCGTCTAGGATCAAACCAAATTTAATAAAGTTTAATCGTTTTAGTTCTTCTTTTAAAATCTTGATCACAATTGGTTTAGCTTCAGCAACAAATTGTTTTAATTCCAGATTTTCGTTTTGAATTTTGTGATGCATCACCACTTTACCGGGTAATGCGTGAATACTTAAACTTGGTAGTGTATTAGATGGTCCTGCTGTTACTTCTTCTGTAGATATGTTTCTATTTTCTCTTACTGTAAAATTTTCATTTCTATTGTGATACAACTCCTTATGAATGTCTAACAATATTTCATCTTCATAAGTCTCTAAACATATCTCACAACGATGCATTTTAGCGATGTTTACCCTTTGAAATTTAACAGGTAAATGAAACGCGTCCTCTTCATACCGCCTTTTTATGCCATCTTACCCCCACCAATTTTAATCTTCTTCTTCTTCTTCTTCTTCGCTATCTGACGGGAATAATCGTCTTGCGCAGAAAACCAATCTTTGACGTATTGGTTCTACATCAGGATCGTGACTAGATGTTGGAGTTTCATGATGGACATCTTCAAATTCCAATGGTGGTGGGTATTCATTCTCTGTCAAGTCTATTTGCACATCTTCAGGTGCCTCACTTGTTAATTCTTCTTCCATACTGTCAACACTTTCCACTTCTGAGTTGTCGTCATCCGAATCTCCCATGCCGAGATCTTCTTGTTGAATTTTATATAATATTTCAAAAATAGGTTTCCTAGGATAGTCAGTGTTATCCACGGGAGCCATTCCGAATGAATAAAGGAGACTCTCTTGTGTAGCTACTTATATGACTATTTTAATAGGTCAAGGTCAACACCCCCTAAAGCGAGAATGGGGAATAGAGCACTAAGTGGCATGTTAGTCCATTACCACAAAGTGATCTATTCCCCACTCTCTAATGTGAGTCCAAATTAGCAGCCAATTATTAAATGTCAATTTTTTTTTATTGTTTTATTGTTTTTTTTTTTTTTTTTTTAACCTCATCACTGTTTATATCAAGTCCCATTAATAACCAATTGTTTTTACTAACACATAAAATTTTAAATAATTTTGTAGCTTCTTCCACTTCTTCTTTATTGACTGTCTTTCATTACACAGTTCATAGGTTCTTCATCTTCTTGTAGTAGAATTCTTTTGCATTCATATTCCAACTGCTGTATTCTTTCATTCTTTATGGCCAACTCAATAAGTAGTTGATTGATGTAGTCGGCGGCCATATCGATAGTTCTAGTCCTTGATTCTCCCAATCGCACTCCTGGTATTAGCCTTTGCAGTTTGTAGTATTTTTGTCTTATTCTTGCCTCTCTTACCTGAGCCGACTCTTTAAAATGACTTTTCGGGACTTTCAAACGTTGTTCATCCTTTTTTGTTGTAGTAAGGTCCAAAACATTGTCTCCACTTGCCATGATTCTGATTCTACTGCGAGATGTGAGAAACAAGAATATTATGAGCGGAATGAGTACAACAACGCGTCGAACCTCATTTATCCACTTTCCCCCACCAAAACACTTTCCCCCTCCATGTTTTTATAGGTCAAGGTCAAATAAACTTAACGCGAGAACGGGGAATAGAGCACTAAGTGGCATGTTATTCCATTACCACAGAGTGATCTATTCCCCGCTCTCTATTCTACATCTAATTTTTTTGTATTTTTTCTGTTTTATTTTTTTTTTTAATTTTTTGTTACCCGTCATCTTTACACAGCAGGAGGTTCATACTTTATAGGAGAGTCTTCATCAGGTTCATGAAATGCATTCCACGCACAAGTATCAGGAAGTTCATTAGGCTCGATCTTTAAAACAGGAATTTCACTAGGCGAATTCCATACACCAGAAGTTTTATTCGTCTTCAGTTTGTTTTCTAACACTTCAATTTTGTCCAACAGTTCCAAAATATATTTCTTTGCACCAATCAATGTTTGTATCCTGGTATTGTACACATTCAATGAAGGCACTATAAGTTGCAATTGATGGAACGCCATTCTTTCTTTCCTACACCGTTCCTTACCTAAAGCACTCAATTTTGGATGTGTTATTTGTTTTCCTTTACTTTTTAAAGGGGTTGAATTTTCCACTGGTTCACTCATTTTTCCCACAATGTTCTTCTTAAGAGTTTTAGCAAATAAATGAACCTCCTACTGTGTTTTAACCCTCTTTTATACACAATTCCCCCCACCATTTCAATTTTTCCCCCACCATATTGTTTAAACAAAAAACCAAACTTCCAATTTTGCATTCACATTATTGTCTTTTAGAAATTTAATGAATTGCGAGCTGGATGTTGATATTTGACTGTTTGTTAAATAATCTTTTACCACTTGTTCATCTTTCCCTTCTAATATGTAGCAAAATACTTTCATCAAACTTCCATCATCTTCTTTCGATCTTATAAAGTTTGCAACAAATGTCCAATCTTCATCGACAATTTTAAAAGTTTTTATCTCCATGTGAAAAGACATCTTTACTCCAGTTATTCTGTGACAGTAATGAAATCAACCTTTACCAAGCAACATTTATAACCAATACCCCCACTACTCTTTCCCCCACTACTTTTCCCCCACTACTTTTCGTTAGACCTCCCCTCCATACCATTACTCTAGTATGTTCTACACCTAATAAATTTACATAAGACCTGTGCACAGATTGTGCATCTTTCCCGCATAGCTTCAAATCTTATTAGCGGTGCTTTAACACGATGGTCAACGTACCCTCCTTCAACTTCAAATTCGTCCCAATCATCTATAGCTGCTCGTGCACAATCTGGACAAAGCCGGGTCCCATCTGCAAATTTATAAGCAACAATAATGCCAAATCCATAATGTTCTCTTCGATACTCGTGTATTGCATTTCTAACCGTATTGGGAATAACACATTCTCCTGATCTTATTATGTGATTAAATAAGAAATCATCACAAATTATTTTTCTCAAACAAATAACAAAAAGACTATCCATCGTGTTGTAGATGAGAGTAACATTCGTACTAAACTGTTTTACTGCCTACCACCCGCTTAAATAACTTATCCCCACTACTATTTTATAGGTCAAGGCCAAGCAATATTAACGCGAGAACGGGGAATAGAGCACTAAGTGACATGTTATTCCATTGCCACAAAGTGATCTATTCCCCGCTCTCTATTCTACCTCTACTTTTTTTACATTTTTAATTTTATTATTTTTTTTATCATTTTATGTTTTTTAACTTAAAATCCTAATATTTCATTTCCTTCTTCTTCACCTTCTTCAACCACACCTTCATTACTACACACATTTTTCAAACTTAACAGTTCTTTCTTCATTTTATTGTTTTCATTTTCCAATTGTTTAATTTTTGATTTTTTTTCTTCCAATAGTAGCTTTAAATGTTTTATGTAACTAGCAGCTACGTGGACAGTTTTCACTCGGTTTTCTCCAAGTCGCATTCCGGGAATTTGAAATTGAAGTCTGTAATATTCAATGTTGATATTGGCCTGGGTTTGTCTTGATTGTTCACTTCTTCTCCTTCTGGTCTCCTCTTCTGCATCAGAAATAAGCGTATGATACAAAATTGGACGTTGCATCGTAGTTGGCTGCTCTTGTAAAAATAAAACTAAATTCACTCCTACATCATATTTATCCCCTTTCCCCCACCACTTTACCGGTTGTCCCAAAAATGACGAATACATATTTCAACGGTCACGCTAGCACCATTTTTAACAAGATGGTTATAAAGAAAATAAGGATAGTCGCAAGATTTAAGATCTTCATTTGCCAACATGAAATCAAATGCTAATTTCCTTGAATATTCATTATGGAATTTTTCATGAACACTAATTAGAATTCCAGCCTTTTCAAACTTATAACCAATGTCTGGGATTTTCTTACAATCATCTATGTCCAGAAGTGGAAAATAATATGTGAAGGAGTTCACCGGTGGTACCCACACTCTATCACACTCTTCACAAAACACTTTGTACATTCTCGCTCGCTCATCCATTTTCAAATGATTTTTACTCATGCCAGACTACCGTTTAAATAGCCTACTACCTCATCTTTCCCCCCACCATTTTTATTCCAAATTTGTTTCCTCATGTTGCGGAGTATCAATAACATGGGCAGCGGCATTCCAGAGTTGTGACTGCTGTTCTTCTTCACCTTCAGATTCTGTTAATTCTTCCGGTTGGTGCATAAAGGATACATTTGAATTTGAAGCGGGTCCAATATCATTGTTCATTTGTTCATTTAAATTTAAAAATTCTCCAACTATTTCTTCCAAAAACTGTCCAAACGTAATATTTACCTCTTGCTCTACTTCTTCATCTTCTGCCATCTCACGATCTATAACAATTTCAGTGATGTAAATAAAAGTGGTATCTCTCGGAGACATGGTTTAAAAGAAGAACATGTGGCTCCAGTAACAGTTACACGAAAAATGAACAGGATTGTGTGGAACCCTCACTTATATAGGAGACTGGAGGGGGGGGGGGGTAAAGTCAATTATAAAAATTTGTAACTCGCCTTGCTCTAATTACTCTTCCGCAGACAGCTTGTATTGCATTGCAACCACTTCCACCTCTATCTTCATGCTTTCTACAAGATTACGTACGTGCAGCATCCATGGAAACAGTATTTCTAAAACTTCAATCCTTACTCGACATGCACACAATACTTCATACGCATCACGACGGTACACAAACACACTAACCCCCATGCCCATATCCCTCATTATGTTTTGTTCAATTTTCAAAAATAACCTATACAATAGCGGCCAAACTTCTGTGTGCTCAGCAAAAAACGAATCCAGTCTCTTATACATGTTTAACGTATAGCAACAAGACAAATAATGAGCAAACACATGTGATAGCTGCTTTTATAACGTTCGCCAGTACAGTAAAAATTTGGGGGGGGGGATATGATTTTTTAGTGGGATGTTAAAAATTAGTAGTTTAAAACCAAAGCCGAAAAGTAATGATTAAACCCTATATTTTCTTCTAATTGCAAATACTCCACATATGCCTCCGCCCATAGCCATAACAGATCAATGTTACGCCAATATACACCAAAGGTGGGTCTATCATCAACTAAAATTGGAGATGCTATGTTCACTAATCTTCCGTTTTCTATCCATGTCATAGCTTCAATTACAAACCTTCCTATAATATCCATTGGAGAATTAATATCCAAAAATATTCTTGTAACAACATTTTCACTTAACAAGGGCACTTCAATTTCTTCATTGTTTTCTTCGTCGTTTTCTTCGTCCACCTCCAATACTTCTCCAATCTTTGTACATTTATTATAAAATATTGGAACATCTCGGGGAGACATGTTCGCTCTAACTATTATTAGCAAGGAATGGCTCCAACACAAACCGCCACACTCTTATATAGGCAAGTCAATGAAAAATCAGCGGGGGGGGGGGGTTCCGGTTCCGGTCCGGAAGGGGGGGGGTCAATGTCAAGGTCACATGAAAGTAGGTCACGGGACTTAGAGCGACCAAAAAATAATGGGAGAGAAACGCAGCGCACTCATCACAGCGCTGGTTTCTCTCCCATTATTTTTTGCCAAAAAAAATTTTGAAAAAAGCTAATTTATTTTAAGATTTGCTACGACCCCACCGAGTCCAACCATCCTCACCTCTTATCAGATAGTCTCTCGCATCAAGTCTATTGATCGCTTTCAGGTTTCTTAGAGGTACAGATAGCTGTATTACCCACTTATAGCCGTTACATGAAATTACAATTTTATTATGCTTATCTGTTTTGCTTACAAAGAAATACCTCAAACCTTTTGTCAGCCTATCCAATTTGGTGAGGGGGTAGGACTTGCTGGAGATCACAGTCGGTTGTGGCACAGAAAGATGTTTCACAACATGCAAACGGCAATACTGTTCGTTTAAAACACATTTCTTACCACAAACCGATCCTTTTTTAAGTCCCCTACCGAGCAATTCAGGACATTTACGGGGATTTTTAAATGCCCTGCGACGCTCTTTCATTAATAATCGGAAGCGCTCTGAAGGAGCAATTTTGAAAAGTTTCTTTTTTCTTTTTAGGATAGGAATAGTAGGACTATTAGGATTGGGTTCAACGATAGGTGTTATTAGTGGTGGTAAGGATATGTAGCTGCGGATAGAGTTCAACAATGAAGGTGTGTCCGGACGAAGAGGCTCACCAGTTCTTGGGACATCCGTCACTTTCTTCTGCGGTGGTGGTGGCATCACTGCAGATCCATCTTCTGAGAGCTGCTTCGCATGGATTGGTGACGGAGGCGGCGAGAAGATGCTCCCAAGAACTGTCATCGCTTGCAAAAGAATGTTGGGCGAAGCAGGAGTTTTGGATGTGGAAGGTGGCGTGTCCATCCGCTCCAACATGTGCTCCGGCACATTCTTCAAACGGAGTCTCTTCGTCGGTGCAGTCGGTGCGAGAGGTGCTGATGTGGTAGCAGTGCTAGTAGTGTTGGAAGTAGTAGTGCTGGTAGTACTGGACATGGCTCTGATGCGGCAGCGTTGGCGGCTGGAATCAGAATAAACAGACCCGTTAGAACGCCTCGCTTAAATAACCGCACGCAACAAGTGAAAGTGACCTCGGGGGGGGGGGGGGTTCCGGTCCGGAAGGGGGGGGGGGGTTATGCATGAGTGAATCGAGGTCAAGGTCACCAAAAAATAATAATGATCCAAGGTGATGGAGGCGGCCAGGACCGTCTCCACCACCCTGTGTTCCTCAAACACTCCCAATCCCAACCCACAAAGTTACGTCTTGCGAGGGATCCCGATTTTTTTTGCCCGCACGCACTTTGGCGATCCAGTTTGGTGAGCTGTGATACGGGCGGCCAGTCTCGGGCCATTTGGCACTGGGCTTGACCATGTGGTAGTTAGGGACACTGGAACAGCTAGTGCAAGACGCAACTCTAACCTCCCACCCTTAATCTAAACCCACCCAAACATATTTTTGCCTGACCAAAATTAAAAACAAAAATCAAAAACAATAAAAATATGCGCTACCTACGGCACAACGCGCATGTCCCACCCATATTTAATGAAGTTCAATGGAACTTCTTTAATTTACATTTACATTTTGATTTAATCTACCCATCCTAACAGCTAGCTGTGGAAATTATTAGTACACATATAAACACAGACATAGGCAGACACACAGGCACACACACAGACACACACACACACACTAAACCAATACTTAAAATTAAAAACACATTTCTTAAACATATATATATAATACCATAACACACCTTAATGCTAACATCGCAATGCGCAAGTTAAACCTTAAAACTAACACATCTTAAGACTAAAACCAAAAAACACTTTGCATAAACACACACACACACACACACACAAAATATTAAATAGTAATAGCCTAACAACAAGAGTAACTCAAATATATATCGGCCGCTTATACATTTGAGTTGCCCTCTGAGTTGGGTCGGACTGCCGCGTCCGGAGTTCCGAGCCCAACTGCGGCGGCAATAGTCGTCGGGGTGGTTCTCGGTTCGCAGAGTGGTGGGGGCAGCGGTAGGGGTTTAAGGGGGTATGGAACCTTCCAGCAACGTCAATGGAAAATTCCAAACGGATGTGCTTTGTTACATGTGGGTCGGGCAAAACGCAGGTGGAGCCTTGTATCTCTCAATTTGCATTAGATAACATCAAATTACATCCGCTGACAAGTAGGAGCCTTGTACCTCTCAATTTGCATTTGATAGCATCAAATTACATCCGCAGCTTTCCCCATCGCGTGACAGCATAATTATCGTCGATTGTTATCCACCCTCTTCCGACGCTTAATTATAGTTGCAGCGGAAGTAAACCTCCGGTACACGCAACTTGTTTTTAACATACAATAGACTATTGTTTGCAAATGCACACATAATCCTTGGCCTGGTCGGTAATTCTTACACGCTACACCTAAGACGTTGTGACGTCAGAGGGGGGGGGGTCCGCTCCGGAAGGGGGGGGGGTCATGCATGAGTAACCATCCGCGTGCATATAAACGAAGGAAAGCTCGCGCGCCGCCCATATAGAGGGCGCCCCAGCGGTAAACAACAGATCCGTGAGTTTATACCACATAGTACTATAACATATGATTTATTTTTAACACTTAACATTTTAATTTTTTTTTTACACTGTATTTCTTAACACTACAACAATCATTTTATAAGTCACACTTTTATTTTCGCGTCTATTTTCCATTTTTGTTTAAACTACATATGCTAATTAACATCGCGTGCAGGCAACTCACACTGATTATTTGCAGGTTCCATTCTTACACACCTGCTTCCTCCTTACTATGCAGATTACTCTCTTACTTTAACAACACTTAAACTCTAACCGCTACTTCTCGGTCATATTAATATAGTTAGTGCTACACTACAGGATTTACCTGTGCAATGGTGCACGCGATATTTCCTGCACATCTGCGGGTAATACACCTTACACCCGTCTACTATTATACTTATTGCTACATTAAACGAGACATTTCTTGCACGCCTGCAGATAATACACTTGCTAACCGTCTACTAATATGATTATTGCTACAGTACAAGAGACATTTCTTGCTCACCTGCAGGTTATACACTTTACAACCGGCTACTATTATAGTTAACACTACACCATAAGATTAAGCCGTACACATGGGTATTGTAATCCTACTTCATCGTGCACGGAGCATTTCTTGCACACCTGCACCTTATACACTTTACTACCGTCTAATATTACAATTATTGCTATGATACGGTAGTTACCTGTTCAATCACAGTTGCGGCCCCACTTGCTTATCCACAGGCCGATACTCGCAATCCTACAACTGAATAATTAATTAATTAACTTCCGCTATTACCGATACTTTTCTTAAACTATCCGTCTCTTCCTCCGACTCTTGTGACCGTAGCCGCGGCCGACTGACAAATAACCGAGCTCCCGCAAACCTCGCTCTTTTATGCGGTTTTCTCGGGGAGGGAGTTGGAGGGGATTGGAGGGGGTTGGAGGGGCGTCGCACGTGACTCATCGATCGCATAAAAAGGGGGGTTGCCGCCGCGCGCGTGCCATTTCGGTGGCGGCATTGGTCGGGTGAGGTACTATCCGTAGGTCTCTGACGCTTTTATAACTAACGCTTGTTACTTTAAAATGTGTTTCCCCTTTATATGCTAATTAGTTTCTATATATTCAAACACAATCGCGGCCGCTGACCATTTGCCGGCTTACTCTCAAGCGGTTCACATGTAAAATCATGGCTTCCCACACTTTACAGCTGAAACTTTTGCGCACAAAACACATTTTACAACAGCATTCTACACCTGCAGTTTCAAAACCGCGTAGTAAGGTGGCTAGACTTAAAAAACGGTTCAGGTTTCACCCGTTGTATTTTGCACCACCTCACATTAGCAACGCTTGTACTATTGATACTATTCTACAGACAGTCTTGACTGACATGCTGAAGTACCGACATTTCCCTCTTGTCACGCCTATTGACGGTCCCGTCCAGTTCTTCTTGTTCACCATCTTACCGGGTCTATATCATCGGACATCCTCCGACTCGTGTCTCATTGCTCTCTATCGCCTCACACGGTAAACACCTAAAAGCTCTCATCTCTCTCTCTCTTGCAACCATGGACACACAACAGGGTTCACCGGTGCAGTCCCCTGAAGTGACTTCCACTACGGAGACTACTGCTAACACTGCACCAAGTCCCACAGACAATTCCTCCACGCCTACAACGAACACCTGCTCCCGCCCGGTACAGAGCGATGCGGTGACCACTACTGCCGCAAACGACGTGGAGGCTATTCTACGATCACTGATGGGGTTCGATTAAAATAAATAAATGAAAAAATAAAAAAAAAACCCCTCCCTCCGCCCGCCGCTCCCGCTCCGATCCGACCCGTCCCGAGTCCCCGCCCCGACTGAGCCCCTCGCGGCTCCGCTTTTTTAAAACTCCCTCCGGATGGCCTTGACCCACTTACAAAACACATCCATCACTGTCATCCACACCTGCCGGTTCGAACCGCTTGGCCTTGAAATGGGCCAGAACCGGCAAAACCCCACTACTCAAATAATATTGTAAATGGTGTTTGCCGTGGAAAATAAATAAAATAAAATACGGGAATATTAAAAAAAATAAACGGTATAAGTTAACTGACACATACTTTCTCCCAACAATATAAAAAAGGTGTTAAAAGCCTCAAAACATTAATGTCTTGATGGCTCAATCAGATAGCTAACAGCTGAGCAGCACGAGATTGACCCAACGTGCGTCTGTGACTTTTAACAACGTACTGCGTTTACCGCTAAACCAAAAATTGAATTTTCTCCGCAACCACTTGACATAGAGCAATAATTCAAAGTACTGGATTATTTAGTTTTTTGAGCTTGATTTAATGGTCATGAGTAAAATTTATTTCAAAATAACAGCTTTTTTGAAAATCCAAAAAATTGATTTTTGAAACACTTTTTACTCTATAACTTTTGAACGCGCATTTTCTCGGAAATGCGGGTGGTCAAGGTGTATCGGGTGGTGTCATTTTATTCAGCATTTTATTCTTAATAAACCACAAAAGTTTAATCAAAATCGTTAGAGCCGTTTTTGAAAAATTTGGATTTTTCACGTTTTTTGAGGGTTTTTTGGGGTAAACTACCCTTAAAAATTAAAAAAAAAATGAAAAAAAACACCTGGAATTATCGTGGTTTTGGACCTACGTACCAAATTTCATCAAAATCGGACCATTGGGGCATTCTCTAGCTCTGTATACATCCAGACACACACACACACACACACACACACACACACACACACACACACACACACACACACACACACACACACACACACACACACACACACACACACACACACACACACACACACACACACACACACACACACACACACACACACACACACAGACATCACTCCGAAAACCACTTTTTTGGACTCAGGGGGAACCAAAATGGATAAATCCACCAACAACTCAAAATCGAAAATTTTGACGAAAACAATACTTTCTCCATATACTATGGTATAGGAAGAGAAAGTAAAAAAAAATTGATTAAAAATAACAAAATGTCACTAAATTTATTTTGATCAATAAAACCTAGCCACCATTTTGTTGTTTACACTTATTAATGTTTATTTCTGTGACGAAACGTCATGTTAAGTCCATATTTGGGATAGAAACCTAAAACTTTCCATTTTCATAAACCAAATTAAGTTTTTCCAATTTGTATATTCAAAATGCCCAGTCAGCACAAAATGTAATACTCTCGTCGCAGCAGACCTGCGTACTCAGCGAATTTATAACAGGATTCAATTTTTTTAACTTTCCCCCATAGACACCATGGGAACGAGGATGTAGGTTTGCTACCTTGGGGGTATTGCAAGTAGATATAGGAAAATCCATTCCCAGTGCAAGTAACAAAATTACATCACATTCTGAAATTTTTCATTTTCCCATAAACCTTATAGGGGTCTTGGGGTTGGGTAGGTAGGATTGCCGCCATATGGACGCTGTAAGTAAATATAAGTTAAATCCTACGTAGTAGTTGTAAATACCAAATTTTATTAAGTTATGTCAATAAATAGGTGAGATACAGGGTTTTGTTAATTCCCCATAAAAACATGGATAACCTATTTTTTGGATTTTTCCCGTTAAGCAATGTTAAAAATTCAAAATACTGAATTGTTTGTTTATTTAAGCTCTTTTAAATGGTTTGAGTTAAAATTGTTGAATTTTTAAAACTTATATCCAAAAAAGTCAAAACCCATTTTTGACCCTTTTGAAACCCCATAAAACCCCATTCCCATAACCCGATAGTGCTCGTTCGCGAACTCATGAAAATAGACCTGGTCCTACACCTTCATACCAAATTTGATCAAAATCGGAGGTCCCTGTCAAAAGTTATCGGTACCAGACACACATATATATATATCTATAATATATACAGCCCCATGTGTAACTGACTGACTGACTCACTCACTTATATGGGATACGAATTTCTGACGTAACTATTTAAGCTAGAGACTTGAAATTTGGCATACTTCTAGTCTGAATGGTCAATGCTAAGTGTAAAATCTTAAACTTGCAAATTTGTAGTTTTAACCTACTGAAAAAAATTCAAAATGGCGGACTTCCGAAATTGTAATTTTAGTTTTTTGGCTCTAGTGGCGAAACGCTTCGTCCTATCTAAAATCTGAGAGCTATACTACGATAGGGAATTGAATGATCGACAATTTTGGTCTTGTGACTTTTTATCATATCTCGCACCGTTAAGCCTCCAGAGCGTTTTTAATGAAACCCCATTTTCGATTTTCGGGCTCTAGTGACTAAACGGTTTGTTCTACAAAAATTTTCACAGAACAATTTTGAGAGATCTTTTAAATATCTAAAATTTTTATCCTTACATATTTCACCGTATCTCCTCTCGTTTACTCACAAAATACATTTTTCACTTTTACCAGATTTTTGAACATGAGTAGTGTGAAATTACCGGTTCTGGAACAATAGAGAAATCCTAATTTTAGTCCTGATTAGCTAGAAACTTGAAATTTGGTACACACGTAGTTTGTATGGTCAATATAAAGGGGAATTCGCAAAACATTGAGTTTTCAAATTTTAACCCCCTAAAGTTTTGTATGGTCAAATCTACACCATGTAAGGCTTTTTCTAAATACGATGTAACTTTTGAACGAGAAGTCCTATCTCGAATCTGAGGGATAATTCATGGTCAGGAATTAGACACTCTACAAGTTTAGTCCAGTGAAATTTTGCCGTATCTCACTCCCTTCACCCTTAAAAAGGGGCATACTTTCAACATTTACAATTTTTTTCACAAAAATCTCGCTATTTTAATATTTTTTATTTACTAATATTGCACACGGATGCTTGAACTTTAGTACATGTTATGATCTCAACTAGATCTTACCATAGCGGCAGCCATTGACCAATTTCAATTATAATTAAGTCAAACAAAATTTTTAAAAACACAAAATTCTAAACATATTTTTTTTCGTGTAAAGTGTTGTAAATTACTTTATTCTGCAAAATATACTTCAATATTGATATTTATTTTGTTAGTATTATATTCTATTTTTGACGCTCTACAAGTTCGGTCCTGTGCAATTTTGCCGTATCTCACCATCTTCACCCGTAAAGAGGGGCGTACTTTCACAATATCTCAATTTTTTCGCCAAAATTGCTCTATTTCAATATTTATCGTTTACTTTTATGACACATACATGCATCAACTTTTTATGAATATATCTATTTCTTACTATAGAAGCAGCCATTTGACGATTTCAATCCAAGATTAGTAAACAAACTGAAAATACTAAATTATTAACCTTTTTATGTACAGTTTTTGGTGATTTTGTTGAACCCGGTAAAGATACGGCCATAATGATTTTTTTCATCATTATATTCTTTTTAGATGCTCTATAAGGTAAACCTTAAGATTTTGTAGCATTTCACTCTCGTCATCCCAAAAGGGGCGTATTTTCAATATTCTTTCACAAAAATTGAGTTATTTTAGTATTTTTTATTTATTGTTATGACACTTAGATAAATGAAATTTAGCTACACACACATACCCTGAGCATTAAATACTGTATACAATATAAAAAAAGTATAAATTTGAACTTTAATAGCAAGAGAATATCTTAAATGCTTTAGATTTCCTGAACTATTAAACTAAGTCAGAGAAGATAAGTATAGAGTTGGGGTGGAGGCCTCAACTAGCCTGTTCAGTTCTTAAGACTTAGAACAATTAACGAATTCGGGGCAACCCCAAAAGGGGGCATGGGGGCGGAGCCCCCATCGAGCCGTAGGCGAGTATATATATATACGTGCTCTCACCCCACGCACAGGTCTTCGACCCATGTGAGGTTTTTTTAATGTATTTTTTTAAATGCTGCATTGTATATTTTTTGAATGAATAAAGAATTATTTGATTTGATTTGATTTGATATAATATATACTCGAATTCATTTGAACGAACGTTGTTTTGAGCTTCTAGGGACCTTAAAACAAAAAAGTAACATGGTCCCGGTCTTAGGTCTTACCATGAGTACTGCCGTAATAGCATATTCCCTATAGGGAATTTCGCTAAAAATGACGTACAACAAAAATACGTCATTTTATAATATTTTTTTCTTTTTAATACACTAAGGGTCTTAATGTGATCGCAATTCATAGTACAATTTTCAAACGATTATCAATTTTTTTGGTGTCGTTGGATAGGGGTTTGGTCTGTAGATGTTTCCACAAAAAATTTATTAGAATCGGAATATAAACAAAGGCGCCATTCATAATTTAAATTTTAAATTTTCCCATTATAACAACATTGATATTCGGTTGAGCATTTTTAATTATAGTCCAGGCTCTGAACAGGTTGAGCATGCACAAAAGTCTAACAAAATTTGACTTTTGATTATTGTTGGGAACATTTAGTAGATGTAAAAAATCGATGTTGCCACATTTCCAGAGTGGGCACAACACGGGGGACGCCCCTTAAAGGAAGTCGTAGAGGGAACTGTATTGGCCTATGTCATGTTATATATTATTTTAAAGGTCTTTGAATGTAGATTAAAATACCACAAACCCGACCTCTAAAGGTCCAATATAACGGGAGTTATTGCGTTTTGAAATTTCGGTAAAATCCTTTCATTCAAAATTTGACTACCTGCCATTTCTGGCTCAGACGTTCATTTGAGGTCGAGTTGGCGACATTGTTTTCAAATCTATTTAAATTCTATATATCTCCTCTTTATAAAGATCCTGAAAAATAAGTTAAATGTTTTATTTTAAGTCTCATTTTCCGTCTTCAATTGCTGTCCGAAATATTATGATTACATTATGATTTTACAGTCCGATTAGGGACAGCCCATGAAATCTTTTATGAAATATTTAACGTGAGCTTTAGGATCATGTTTAACAGAAAGCAATGCCGCAAAGCCGACCTTAAATGAACGCTCGAGTCAAAAATGGCAGGCAGTCAAACCTTGCATAAAAAGCATTTTCCCGAAATTTCAAAACGCAATAACTCGCGTTATATTCGACATTTAGAGATCGGGTTTGTATCATTTGAATCTACATTCAAAGACCTTTAAAATGATATACAAAATGACATAGGCCAATACAGTTCCCTCTACGACTTCTTCTAGGGGGCGTCCCCCGTGTTGTGCCCACTTTGGAACTGTGGCAACATCGATTTTTTACATCTAATAAATCTTCCCAACAATAATCAAAAGTCAAATTTCGTTAGACTTTTGTGCATGCTCAACCTGTTCAGAGCCTGGACTATTAACACATTTTACATTTTACATTTACACCAGGACTAAAATGAGAAATTCTAAATTAAAATGCACAAATTAATTTTTATCACCCTCTCTTAAATTCATACCAACAAAAAATATAATCTCCCACAAAGGGTAAAGATGATTAACTTCATTCATAAAAGCTTCATAAGATTCATAGAATATTTTTCATTCCAGAAAAATGCATTTAAGTATTTTATGATTTTTTTATAAACCGTTAAAGGCAGTAGCTGTAAATTGTATAAAAATAATTAGTCATGTAACCCTCCTCAGCAACATCCTTGTGTCTCATCCAGTCATTAACGCAGGTCAATTGACTACATAATTAGATAATAATCGTTAATTTTTATTAGGCATACATCAACAGAATCAACACTAGACTAACAGTCTTGAAAACACATAGGCCTAATGCTGTGGTGCAGGGAATTCGTATGAGTGAATGAGAGTGAATATTGCAAACATTAAAATAAAAATGGTTCTAACGATTTCTCCCTTGTAAATGTACTAGTGCACGTGTTAATCGACATCGAGCAATTTATTTTAATACAATACAAAAGTTACATTTTGTTCTAAATCAATGAAATCCGACCAATCCAATATTGTGAATATCAGTGATCACCAAAAACTACAGTTGTACTTTAACAGATGTTTAAAATGCTCAAACCAATGCATATGTTATTCTAATGGGAAAATTTTAAATTGTATTTAAGGATAGCGCCCTTATTTTACCTCCAATTCCTATAACTTTTTGGGGGAAACAATCCCCCTCCAACGACTTCAAAAACATGAAAATCGGTTGAGAGTTGTCGGAGGAGTTCTCTACACAAAAATCCCCTTAGCATCTATATATTTAAAACACAAAGGTAAAAAACCTTTGGACAGTTCGTCTGTGACTTCTACTGGACCGATTTACATGCGGGTTGCACCAAAATAAACGTTTTCTGTTCTAAATTAGCAGGTTTTATTCGTATTTAAAAAATATTTACGTTAAATCGGTCAAAAATGAAAAATAAACTTTTCTTATGGAGATTTAACATGGGGAAAAAAACCAACATTTCCAATCCTTTGGACAGTTCGTCTGAGACTTCTACTGGACCGATTTACATGCGGGTTGTACCAAAATAAACGTTTTCGGTTCTATATTAGCAGGTTTTATTCGTATTTTAAAAATATTTACGTTAAATCGGTCAAAAATGAAAAATAAACTTTTCTTATGGAGATTTAACATGGGGAAAAAAGCCAATATTTCCAATCCTTTGGACAGTTCGTCTGAGACTTCCACTGGACCAATTTACACGCAGTTTGTACCAAATAAAACGTAAACCTTTGTATATTAGCAGATTTTATTTACTTTAACGTTATCTTACTTCCTTAAATTAAAAATATCGACATTTCCAAACCTTTACAATTTATTTATTTTACACGCTTTCAATCAGCTGATTGTAAACGCACGAGGTATTTTGTCTAATTACAGTGGATGAGCAAAAGCTCATGAAGGATTTGGTTTATTATGGCCAGTACCTAAAAACGTTTATTATTATGATGTATTGTCATTTATGGAAGGAAAGTTGCTAAATTATGTAATTAACGTTATCTTACTTCCTTAAATTAAAAATATCGACATTTTCAAACCTTTAGCCTACAATTTATTTACTTTACACGCTTTCAATCAGCTGATTGTAAACACACGAGGTATTTTGTCTAAATACAGAGTGAATGAGCAAAAGCTCAAGAAGTATTTTGTTTACTATAGCCAATACCCCACCTAAAAACGTTCACAATTATTATAATGTATTATCCTTTAAATGGAAAAAAAGTTGCTTAATAATGTAAAATAGCTGATTGCTTTAAAATTAAGACTAAATTGTAAAGGTTTAGTTTAAATAAATTGCTCACATTTGTATTAAAAGAAACGGATGTATCGGAAATTCTTTGTGCAATCAATTTGTCTTTTGCAACATTGTAATGCTTTACATTTACTTGATAACGGTATTTGTGGCGCAGTCGGTAGCTTACTCCACATCAGACCGGGTTCCAGACCGATTGTCACAAATATACTTTTTGTAATGTGTCCAATAACGGCGTCTCTAATAAATGTTTTACTGATGGTACCGATATTTATTTTAATCAAAATAGATACATTAAAATATTTATAGGCCTTTTCAAACTCTCAAAAAACTTATTTATTAAACTAAAAAGTTTACAAATTGATAGTTTAGGTTTGCTTATATTTTGATGTTTTTAGCGAATTTCCCGTAAGGAATAAGCTATTACCGTAGGTCTCATGGTAAGACCTAAGCCCGGGACCATGTTACTTTTTCGTTTTGAGGTGCCCAGAGACCAAAAATAATAGTCATTAAAATTTATATATATATATATATGTATATGTATATATATATATGTATATATGTGTCCCTAGACACGATAACTCGCGTAAAAATGGTCCGATCGACACCAAATTTGGTAGAGATGTGTAATCCTACGTTTATTCGGATGAGTTCGAAAACCAGACATAATCGACCTACCAAAAGGGGTAGTTTTGGGGGGTTTTGTACCCCAAAAATGGGTTCTTTGCATTTTTCATATTTAAATTTGAAAAATTTTAAATTTTTATTTTGACCATTGGATTTAGCTCAAAAAAAACACACAATTTAGTATTTTGAAGTTTTGCTCTATCTCCATTGGTTACCGAGATATTACAAAGTCTAAAGGCAGTACATTGTCTTTTGGGGCTCCAATGTTAATCTTATGGAGAGTAAGGATGTGTTAATATTTCACTTATTAACAAATATTTTTGGATGAAACTTGGAATTTAGCTTCATTTGGTTGAGATTCATCCATTTAAGGTAAAAAATCTTGGTTTTTGTACTTATCATGGCAGCAAACCTGCATACTCTTTTCCCATGTTAATCATATGGAGAATAGGCAAACTCTTTTATTTATGGACAGATATTGATGAAATTTACTATATGGCTTTATATGGTCGAAATAAATTTTTTTCTATGCTAAAAACCTTCTTTTAGTGTCCCCCATGGCAGCATACCTGCATACTCTTTGCCTATATTTATCTTAAGGAGAATAGACATTTATTTTCCTATTTATGAGCACGTGATGAAATTTTGTTTACAAGTTTAGCTGGTCAAAATTAATATTACTAATTTGGAAATTCGCTGAGTACGCAGGTCTGCTGCGACGGGGGGTATTAACTAATATAACGCTTTGATTAGGCTACTAAGGTTTAGGCCTAAGTAAACAATGGATTTTTTATGTTTATAAAATACTAAAGAGTGTCTGTGTTACATAGTAAGGGTGCAGCATTATTGTTTTTAAGGAATATGCCTATAGGCCTACTTTGACAGACACTGCAACTAAAATTATGTAATTTTGTGTGAAATAAATTTGTATTCTTTAAATGTAGATAAGTTGGTTATTGAAACTTGCACACTACAACATAAATATTGCGATATGAAAGTGATTATAAATGGTTTCTCTACCCTAATACTGTGACGTATTTTTCCCTAAGTGAAAAACTTAGAGAAGGGTTACGCCTTAAGATGGTTTCCCGGATGAAAACTCTAGCTGGGTATCGTTCCCGGGCTCGAATTTTGAGAATTTCGTGAATGATTGAAAAGGTTTTGATAATTGAGAAGCTTGGTTTTAATAATGGGATTTACTTTAAAAGGAAAACGTAAACTCAGACACAGTAGGCCTAGTCACTTGGACTCAAGAATGGCTCTAAACAGTCATCACAGTTTACGTTGGGAAGGGTAAAAAGGTGTGTATCGAAGGTTTGGTATAGGCGTAGAGAAGTATGTAGTAAAAGGTGGTCTAGAGAGTTAAAAGTTCGGTTGTTAGTGTCCGTATCCAAAAGACAGAGTAGATAGAGTCAAGAGTTGGGTTTAGTTAGCCTGGTTAGGTCCGTATCCCACGGACAGAGCAGATAGAATCGAGCGTTCTGGTTTCGTTAGTTTGGTTAGGTCCGTATCCCACGGACAGAGCAGATAGAGTAAACGGAGTCGATAATTTTTGGTTTGGTTAGTTTGGTTAGGTCCGTATCCCACGGACAGAGCAGATAGAGCAGACAGAGTAGAAAGAGTCGATAATTATGGTTTGTTTAGTTTGGTTAGGTCCGTATCCCACGGACAGAGCAGATATAGCAGACAGAGTAGACAGAGTCGATAATTTTGGTTAGATTAGTTTGGTTAGGTCCGTATCCCACGGACAGAGCAGATAGAGCAGACAGAGTCGATAGAGTCGACAATTTTGGTTAGATTAGTTTGGTTAGGTCCGTATCCCACGGACAGAGCAGATAGAGCAGACAGAGTCGATAGAGTCGATAATTATGGTTTAATTAGTTTGGTTAGGTCCGTATCCCACGGACAGAGCAGATAGAGCAGACAGAGTAGACAGAGTCGATAATTATGGTTTAATTAGTTTGGTTAGGTCCGTATCCCACGGACAGAGCAGATAGAGCAGACAGAGTCGATAGAGTCGATAATTATGGTTAACTTATGCAGAGAGTGAAATTACACTAGTATTAGTTATGTTAGGTCCGTATCTCACGGACAGAGTTAGAAGAACTAAAGTATTTGATGAAAAAAATTAATGTTAAATGAGAAGAAGAAAATATAGATCTTTTGATATGAGTAAGAGGGAGTGGTTAAATTACAAGCTGGCAATTTAGTGTTGATAATTAATTATAGAATTAATTAATGAGAGGAGTGCACTTAATTTAGTGGCAGAGTGTTCAAAGCACAAATAAAACAGCAAGCTTAAAGCACAGTAACTACTTTACAATACAGACCTTTAGTACCGTATTTCACGGAAATATACAATGATTTTTGTTGGAGGAAAAAAAATATGTTGGCCTAGAACCGGCAAAATGCACCTACTGCTGCCGTTTTCGGTCGCACAAAATTAACTTTTCAAAGTCACTCTACGGCACCGTATGTCCACGGAATTATTAATAAATTGATTTGTAATTATTAATCAGATTTATTTTCTTCACCGGGTTTGCACGGACCTGCAGAAACAAGTTACAAAAGTAGGTTTAATTAATTAATTTTGAAAATCTGGCTTTATTCTAAACCAATAAATTTGTCCTAGCTGTCCGTATTCCACGGACCTGGTTCGTATTAAGAATATTACTACTCCGTGAGTTCGTAATACAAATAATTTACAATCCGGGCTTGCACAGACCTGCAAGGACAAGAAAGAACCAAGTGATTTTCACCAGTTTTACGTTAAAAATAATTTTATTCTTGATTCCAATTTACAAATTAGTCCCTACCGTCCTGTATTTCACGGACTTTTCTGTATTAATTTAATTCTCACCGCGTGAGTAATTAATTAATTAACGTACCGTGTTGGTACGGACTGGTAAAGACAAGTTTGCAAATAAAAAAAAAGTTTTAATAAATTCAAGAAAATAATAAATCAATCCTCGTTTAGAATATTCAACTTAAATCAATGGTTTTAATCGGAAATCGTTTATTAAAAAAAATATATATAATCGTTAATTGTAAGCCCTAAAGTCGTAGAATCGTTCGAGTACTTACAAGATGAGTCGAGACCTAGTCGGGGTCTTGTTGAGTCAGGGAACTGTCGGTTCCACTCGGGCACGCTGGTTTTGTTAGGGCACCCTGTGCCAGTGCGCATGCGCGCCTCTCCCCACCACCCTGGAGTGGGGATCGCTCATGTCGAGGGTCGGGCGGCCGGCCCGCGGCCGTGCTGCACCGCGGCAACTATCAGCTGACGGGTACAAGGAGATAAGACGCCACAACAAAACTGCGTCTATCTCGTTCGTATATTCTTACCACTGATTTAATACATTCATTCACTTGGGATTTACAGCAAGTTTTCTTGACAAATAAATTATTAAAACTTGATATTTTTCATATTCAAAATATTCTTGTTGATTCATTTTAATTTAATTTCTTTAAAAAAATGCAATTTATCTTTGGAATAAATATTTAATTATTGTGCTTTAAATATAATAATAGTAATTGATGAAAGTGCTGGCATCTGGTTGATTGATGTTTCTATGGAGAGTGGAGAAAAAAATATTCATGGAAATTTGGCGTCCCTTACACTCCCGTCTTACTTTGGAAAGAAAAAAAATTGTAAAAAAAAAACTCTATGCCTTCTGGTAGAATAAAATCTACTCTGGTTCGGTGTTGTTCAAACTCAATTTCATTTCTTGAATCTTAAGGTACAAATAAAATTAATTTCATTGCAAGAACAATTTTCCTTTATTTTGTGCTGTAAAGCGGCACTTTAACAAATAAAAATCAGTCTCTTCGTTACAAAAAAATTAAAGCTAAGCGGCAACTTGTCAAAATGGAAAAAAATAGAGCTTTGAATAATAACGGCAAAACAAAACATTCTTCAACAAACATAAAAATAATATCACGGTCTTCATAAATAACAAAGCAATAAATTCTTCTCGAAATAGAAAAAAAACTTATCACAGATTAATTGGTAAAATTTTATAATAACTAATGACTAGCAAAATAAAAGAAACTTCAAATGTAAAAATAAAATAAAAAGATTCTTCTACAGTAAATCATAAAATATCACAGTCGTGTTTCGTTTAAATAAAATAAAATGACTTCTTAAACAGATTAATAACTAAAATCACAGTTCGTTCAGTCTTTCTTGTTTTGTTCAGCGATACTCGGGAGGGAGGTCCCCGACTTTGACACGGACAAAAGATCCGTCTGGGAAGAAGAAGCGCCTTCTCCTAGCACGGTACCTCTTCCAGGGTTGGAGGGTCGGAATGGGTCGGCCTGCAGAGGGTGGGGTGATTGGCGACGGTGGTCGTGGCTCGATTGGTTGGTCGTGCAATAAGGATCCGCTGGTCGGGGGCGGGTGGCGGTCAACAGGTCCTCCTTCTGGCTCTGGCTCGCTCTGCACCTCGATGATTTCCTGTCCCGGCTCTACTGGTACTTCAGCTTGGTCTACGGCCATGGCCTCCTCCACATTTATTAGGTCTAGGTCTTCGATCAACAACGAAAGGCATGGGGACGGAGACCGAGTAGTTAAGTCCCCTGCTTCGACCATCTCGAAGTCGTCTTCGACTGGGGTAGAGGACGCAGGATCTTCCGCCGCTTCTTGGCCCTTTTCGGGGATTCGGGATAGGTCGAAGCAGACTGGAGAGACGTTCTGTGAGTAATTGTCCTCAATGGCTTCCGTGAGTGCTTCTAGCATGGGGTCCCACGAGGACCAAAAGTCGTGGGCCTCTCCTTTGATCAGACAAGTGCCGCCTGAAGGTTTGAAGTCGGGGTTGTACTTCGGCGGTGTGGGGGAGTCCAAGGTCTTCACCACTGGCCCCTCGAGGAAAAGTCGTCCCTCCGCCTCCTCGACGGTAATGTCCGTTCGGCCAAGGACGGATGCACGCCGCAGTGCGGACGCTATCTGATTTCGATAAGCTGCCGGATCGAAATCCCCCGAAGAGATGGGGCATCCCGAGGACAGTCTCTCGGCAAACCAGCATGCGTACACCCCGCAATCGATGCTCCCCGCTGGTTGTCGTAGGGACGCTGTTTGTCCAAGAAGGAGCCATTCATCTTTCTGGAATGGGATCCCGAGGTCTTCCGCCAGTCCTTGAAAGAAGGATAGTATGTCCTGGCTAATCATGTATCTCATTCTGCCCAACGAGTCAACTGCGTGGATCACCTTCCTTTTGGGCCATGCCACCACCAAGATCCAATGGCGCTCGTATGGTAGGTGGATCGGAAAGAAAACAATATCTTTCTGGAATAGATTTCTTCCCTGGTTCCAGCGCCGCACTCGTGGGAACCCTCCTTGTTTGAATGCGACGTACAAGAACGTGTCAAATGAGAAGACACTAAGCCGGCCTGGGGTAAGGATACTTCGCCGCTCCAAAAGTCTTAAAAATCCAGCTATCGCCAGGTCGTCCACCAGTTCTTTCTTTCCGAGAAGGGAACGGAAGGAATTTTCTTTAATTTGCATTGGATTTCGCAGATCGTCCATCTCGAAGTAGGGGAACTGCAAGCATGAACTATACCTGCGAACACACAAAGCAAGGCAGGTGTAAGCGCATGCAGAAGAAGATTTCTATTGGAGGTGGACTTGTAGTAGGGAATTCGGTTTTTGTAAGTAATGTACGGTCAGTGTCGGAAAAGTTTCAAGTCTTTGGTGTGGACAGAGTATCTAATCTTCGTCTGGTCATCCGTTACTTCGAACATGTTTGTGCCTAACCGTCTAGTTATAGTACAAGGACCAGTAAACTTCGGTGTAAGTTTTTGTGCTAGAGCGTCAGTTGCAGACGAAAGGACGTGATGTCTTCTAAGGACCTTTTCACCTAACTGGTAGACGTTGTCTCTCCTTCTGAGGTTGTAATATTTCGCTTGCTGGGCAAAAGCCTTTGAGAGATTTCTTTTTAACTTGTCGTGCAAATTCTTCTGTCGAATTTCTCTTTCGGAATAATCATCTTCAAAGGTTCGGGCTTCTTCATTCGTCATAAGTTCTCCATGGATCGCTCTTGGTAATTTAAGTTCACGGCCGAAATTTATCATTGCTGGAGAAAATTTTGTGGCGTCGTGTATGGCACTGTTCATGGCAAATCTGAATTCGGGGATATTTTGATCCCATGTTTTGTGATCGTCTTTTACATATTGTGCTATCATGGTTTTCAGGACTCTATTGTAGCGTTCGGTGGGGTTCGATTGAGGTGAATAAGGTGCGGTGAATTCTAGACGTATGTTCCATTCTCGGGATAAGTTATTAAAAATTTTTGAAGTGAATTGGGTGCCATTGTCGCACCGGATTACTTCGGGAGCTCCATATCGAAGTAGTACCATGTCTCGAAACTTTTCCGTAACTTGAGCTGCTGTTGCCGATCTAAGTGGGGCAATCTCCACCCATTTTGAGAAATTGTCTTGAACTACCAGCGCGAACTTATTTCCTCGTTTGGATCTTGGTAGAGGGCCTATAAGATCCATTGTAATCATATACCACGGTCCTCTAGGTCTTCTTAGGAACATCTTACCTACCGGTTTCTTTTGTTCAACTTTGTAATCCTGACAGTTTTTGCATTTTCGAACGTAGTCCTTGACGAACTTATGCCAGCCGGGCCAATAGTATCGGTTTCCAACCCTCTGTAACGTCTTGCGAATTCCTAAGTGTCCGGACTCCGCCTGGTCATGACTTTCCTGGAGAACTTGTTGCCTTAAATCTGGCGGTACACACATCTTCCATTCTGTCGTGGGATCTGAAGCTTTTTGGCGTTTATTCTTTCTGATATACTTCAACAATCTACCGTCAGTAGAGATTTGGTAGTTGGGAAATTTAAGCGGATTTCGTTCTACAGCTTGAAGCAGATTTGTGAACCAATTTTGATTAGAATTTTTCAAATTGTCAGTCTCGGTAATGGGTTGTTGGGGTTGATTATTTACACTGTTGATTGCCAATTCATTTGAAAGCTGGTTGTCCTCTCCGTCCATGGTCGGTGCTGGTGATGTGGGGTTTCTTGACAGCGCATCCGCAACTTTGTTATAGGCTCCCTTTCTATAGCAAATTTCAAAGTCGTGTTGTTGCAGCTCTAATATCCATCTTCCAAGTCGTCCTGATGGGTCGGGAAGTTTCACTAACCACTTGAGTGCTTGATGATCGGTTACAATCTTAAAATGATAGCCCTCTAGGTAAGGCCTAAACTTTCGGACTGCCCATACAACTGCTAGACATTCCTTTTCGGTGACCGAAAATTTCTTTTCCTGATCAGAGAGAAGGCGGCTGGCGAAGGCAATAACCACTTCTTTGTTGTCGTGGCGCTGAACCAATGAAGCTCCTAATCCTTCGTTTGAGGCGTCTGTATGGAGTTCGAACGGAAGCGTGAAATCTGGGCAAACTAATGTCGGTGAAGTAGTTAGCTTCTCTTTGAGGCTATTGAACGCAGCTTCCTGAAGGTTAGTCCAATTCCAAGTCGAGGTTTTCTTTAGTAATTTTGACAAAGGTGCAGATATTTTTGCGAAGTTGGGAACAAACCTTCTATACCAAGATGCCATCCCTAGAAATGCACGTAGTTGTTTAATGGTCTTGGGTCTTGGGAACTCGGAAATGGCTTTAACTTTATCGGGATCTGTATTCACACCTTGGCTGTTAACTACGTGTCCTAGGTATTTTAGTTCAGTTCGGCAGAATTGGCATTTGTCGGGGTTAATTTTCAAGTTGGCATCACGCAGTCTTTGTAAAACAGTCTGCAAAATTTCTAAGTGTTCTTCGAAAGTAGGAGTTGCTAAAACCAAATCATCTAAATAGGCAAAAGCCCGGGGTTCTAGTTCTGGACCAATTACTCGGTCAAGTAAGCGTTGAAAAGTAGCTGGGGCTGAGTGTAATCCAAATGGCATCACTTTAAATTGAAATAACCCTCTTCCGGGAACTGTAAACGCAGTGATAGGTTTACTATCCTCAGATAATGGTACCTGCCAGTATCCGTTCTTCAAATCTAAGGTCGAGATGTAATGGGCTTCACGAAGTCGGTCCAAGATTGCGTTGATTTTTGGCAATGGGTAGGCGTCGGGCTCACTGACAGAATTGATTTTCCTTAGGTCGCAACAGAATCGATATTTCCCTGTAGGCTTCTTGATCAGGACAATCGGGGAACTATACGGACTACTTGAAGGTTCTATAACGTCATCGGCAAGCATTGTTTATTTCTTCGTCTACAACTTTCAACATGGCGGGATTTAATGGATAGTGTCTTTGTTTGATCGGAATATCTGACTTTAGCCTAATTTTGTGTTCAATTAATTTTGTTCTCCCAGAAATCTTATCAAACAAAGGTAACTCCCTTTCAAGTAGAAGGTTAAGTTGATTTTTCTCTGAAGGTGTCAATTCGGTCACTAGGTTGACTTCCGTAGGTTTATCCAAAGAGAGTTCGGTCATTGATTTGGGATAATTGATGGTTACAATATTAAGACGGGTGATGAGATCCATTCCAATAACAACATCAGTGGTCAGCGTGGGAACAAGCAATGCTTTTACTGTTGTAGTCGTACCTCCTATTTCACATGGAAACTTGAACAATTGTGTTACTGGGGTTTTGAAACCATTAGCCATTTGCAAAGGCTGAAATACCACCTCGGGTTGGATTCCATTTTTCTTCAAAACTTTTGACACGGTCTTTCCAATTATGCTGACCATAGCTCCGGTATCAATTAATCCTTGGAAGATATGATCGTAGATATGTACAATTACATAGGGGCGTTCATCTGTACAGGGTGCAATGCCATAAGTACTAGTGAAATTGGTTATTTCTTTGGTGTATGCTGTTAATTCGTTGGAGGTCGCGGGTTGTATCTGGGTCTCAGCTGACCTCCTGTCTCTGTGACCCGATTCCCGTTTCCCTGCCTACATGGACAGTGAACTGTTCTAATTCCCTCACGTTTACAGTTATAGCAGCGTAAGACTCGTGGCTTGGGGCAGTCGTGGTATTGGTGTCCTGTCTGGTCACAGTTCCAACAAATCTTAGTATCTGTCTTCTCGTTAGGGCGGTCTGACGTTAGTGGTCTTTGTTCCTTCCTTTCAGCATTTGGTCTTTGGGAGTCGTGAGAAATCATGTTATGTTGTATAGGTCTTGAGTTTTGATATTGATTGGATGATTGTCTAAAGTGTTGATGGTGATCTCTTGTTTCGTTGGTTTCTCTACGATTGAAGAATGGGGTGTTCGGTCGTCCATATTGTGGGAATCCTCCATGGTTGTTGTTTCGAGCCTGTTTGGTTTTATTGTAGTAAGCAGTTTCGGGGACGAGAGCCTGAGCCGGGTTTGGTGGAGGACGGTACAATGATTTTTCACGGATATAACTCTCGTAGTTTTCAGCATCTTTGATCATGCCTTGTACATTAATATAATTTTCTCTCCTCATAGTCAGTTTGTACTCAGGCCTCATGTTATTGTAAATTCTGTCCAATTTGTCGTTGAGAGAAAAACCACCTCGTCTTCGCATTAATGTGAGCAGCGCTACCACAAAGTTTTTGAAAGGTTCCTCTTCACCTTGTGTTCGGTATCGTATTTCATCGTCAAGATTTCTCCTGTATCCTGGAGGTAAATACTGTACTTCAAAGGCGTGTTGAAAGTCATTGAAATTGGCCCATAGTTCTCTTTCGTTCCTGTACCATAGTAATGCTTTGTCTTTCAATAATTCTGGTAAAGCTTTCAAGATATCGTCCGGATCCATATCATAACAATCCATCATCTCTCCTAGTCTCTCTAAAAATGACACGGGATTTCGCTCGCCATCGAAGTGGAGATTCCATTTTCTTATCATAGTGCAGAGTTTTGCCGAACTAGATTCAGGGTTATATTTTGAGGTTTCGTTGTCCAATGTGGGTTTTGTCTTTATTCGGCTGACCTCCGGCTTCATATTTGGAAAGGAAAAACTGTCGTGTGTCTGGGCAAAGGTTACATTTGTCCGAGTAGTCAATTTTGGTGCAATATGGGGTCCTGACGGAGGTTCAAGTAAATTTTGCGCTAGACTCTGTGAGGAATTCACCATACTCGTCAGCACTCGTTTCACAATATCGGAACTGGCATTGGGAGCTAAGCCCAAGATTTCTCTAAGACTCTGTGCTTCATCGGCCTCAAAATTTTGCTCAGGTCGTCTCGACAGGTCAGAGTCACTGTTAGTATTTTGCCTGGCCCACAGATCTTTGTTTAGTTGTGAATAATATGGAGGGACATATCCCGCAACATCTAATTTATGTTCCTCGCTCTCAGTTGTCAACGGGGATGCTTTCCTCAAAAATGAAATGTACCTAGCACGTAAATCATCCATTTTTCCATCAGCTGGGAGTCCTTGGCGGTTCATCATTTCCACTAATTCTTCTTTCTTCAAAGAGTACACCCAACCGACCCGTAATCCCTTGTCTTCCTCGTCACCTACATTTTGGACGGTCGTCTGCTCAGTCGTAGGGGATATTTCACCACCGGGTATTTCACCGATCCTACTCGTCATAGTCAGAGTGGTGTCAGTAACAGTCGTGGTCGAGTAAGTAGTAGTCGGTCCAGTAACAGTTGTTGTCTTAGAGTCAGGGTTAGGTGAGGAAGGGGATTTACTTTTGTTGGGATCGGTTCGAGGGGGGTTTTGTTTAGGAAGGACATGCAACAGTAACATTTGGCTAAAAACGTGCAGTAAGCGTAGAAAAGAGTGCGGAAACATAGTGTGGGTGGGGATTTGGTAGGGTATTGAAAGTGTAAGATAGGATAAGCAAATATTACACGTCAATGTGACAAGTGCACTTCTCTCTCAGACTCAAATTTTACAAGAATTTTACATAAAATATAAAATATTAGTCCCTGTTCGGGCGCCAGAATTTGTGACGTATTTTTCCCTAAGTGAAAAACTTAGAGAAGGGTTACGCCTTAAGATGGTTTCCCGGATGAAAACTCTAGCTGGGTATCGTTCCCGGGCTCGAATTTTGAGAATTTCGTGAATGATTGAAAAGGTTTTGATAATTGAGAAGCTTGGTTTTAATAATGGGATTTACTTTAAAAGGAAAACGTAAACTCAGACACAGTAGGCCTAGTCACTTGGACTCAAGAATGGCTCTAAACAGTCATCACAGTTTACGTTGGGAAGGGTAAAAAGGTGTGTATCGGAGGTTTGGTATAGGCGTAGAGAAGTATGTAGTAAAAGGTGGTCTAGAGAGTTAAAAGTTCGGTTGTTAGTGTCCGTATCCAAAAGACAGAGTAGATAGAGTCAAGAGTTGGGTTTAGTTAGCCTGGTTAGGTCCGTATCCCACGGACAGAGCAGATAGAATCGAGCGTTCTGGTTTCGTTAGTTTGGTTAGGTCCGTATCCCACGGACAGAGCAGATAGAGTAAACGGAGTCGATAATTTTTGGTTTGGTTAGTTTGGTTAGGTCCGTATCCCACGGACAGAGCAGATAGAGTAAACGGAGTCGATAATTTTTGGTTTGGTTAGTTTGGTTAGGTCCGTATCCCACGGACAGAGCAGATAGAGCAGACAGAGTAGACAGAGTCGATAATTTTGGTTAGATTAGTTTGGTTAGGTCCGTATCCCACGGACAGAGCAGATAGAGCAGACAGAGTCGATAGAGTCGACAATTTTGGTTAGATTAGTTTGGTTAGGTCCGTATCCCACGGACAGAGCAGATAGAGCAGACAGAGTCGATAGAGTCGATAATTATGGTTTAATTAGTTTGGTTAGGTCCGTATCCCACGGACAGAGCAGATAGAGCAGACAGAGTCGATAGAGTCGATAATTATGGTTTAATTAGTTTGGTTAGGTCCGTATCCCACGGACAGAGCAGATAGAGCAGACAGAGTAGACAGAGTCGATAATTATGATTTAATTAGTTTGGTTAGGTCCGTATCCCACGGACAGAGCAGATAGAGCAGACAGAGTAGACAGAGTCGATAATTATGGTTTAATTAGGTCCGTATCCCACGGACAGAGCAGATAGAGCAGACAGAGTCGATAGAGTCGATAATTATGGTTAACTTATGCAGAGAGTGAAATTACACTAGTATTAGTTATGTTAGGTCCGTATCTCACGGACAGAGTTAGAAGAACTAAAGTATTTGATGAAAAAAATTAATGTTAAATGAGAAGAAGAAAATATAGATCTTTTGATATGAGTAAGAGGGAGTGGTTAAATTACAAGCTGGCAATTTAGTGTTGATAATTAATTATAGAATTAATTAATGAGAGGAGTGCACTTAATTTAGTGGCAGAGTGTTCAAAGCACAAATAAAACAGCAAGCTTAAAGCACAGTAACTACTTTACAATACAGACCTTTAGTACCGTATTTCACGGAAATATACAATGATTTTTGTTGGAGGAAAAAAAATATGTTGGCCTAGAACCGGCAAATGCACCTACTGCTGCCGTTTTCGGTCGCACAAAATTAACTTTTCAAAGTCACTCTACGGCACCGTATGTCCACGGAATTATTAATAAATTGATTTGTAATTATTAATCAGATTTATTTTCTTCACCGGGTTTGCACGGACCTGCAGAAACAAGTTACAAAAGTAGGTTTAATTAATTAATTTTGAAAATCTGGCTTTATTCTAAACCAATAAATTTGTCCTAGCTGTCCGTATTCCACGGACCTGGTTCGTATTAAGAATATTACTACTCCGTGAGTTCGTAATACAAATAATTTACAATCCGGGCTTGCACAGACCTGCAAGGACAAGAAAGAACCAAGTGATTTTCACCAGTTTTACGTTAAAAATAATTTTATTCTTGATTCCAATTTACAAATTAGTCCCTACCGTCCTGTATTTCACGGACTTTTCTGTATTAATTTAATTCTCACCGCGTGAGTAATTAATTAATTAACGTACCGTGTTGGTACGGACTGGTAAAGACAAGTTTGCAAATAAAAAAAAAGTTTTAATAAATTCAAGAAAATAATAAATCAATCCTCGTTTAGAATATTCAACTTAAATCAATGGTTTTAATCGGAAATCGTTTATTAAAAAATATATATATAATCGTTAATTGTAAGCCATAAAGTCGTAGAATCGTTCGAGTACTTACAAGATGAGTCGAGACCTAGTCGGGGTCTTGTTGAGTCAGGGAACTGTCGGTTCCACTCGGGCACGCTGGTTTTTGTTAGGGCACCCTGTGCCAGTGCGCATGCGCGCCTCTCCCCACCACCCTGGAGTGGGGATCGCTCATGTCGAGGGTCGGGCGGCCGGCCCGCGGCCGTGCTGCACCGCGGCAACTATCAGCTGACGGGTACAAGGAGATAAGACGCCACAACAAAACTGCGTCTATCTCGTTCGTATATTCTTACCACTGATTTAATACATTCATTCACTTGGGATTTACAGCAAGTTTTCTTGACAAATAAATTATTAAAACTTGATATTTTTCATATTCAAAATATTCTTGTTGATTCATTTTAATTTAATTTCTTAAAAAAAATGCAATTTATCTTTGGAATAAATATTTAATTATTGTGCTTTAAATATAATAATAGTAATTGATGAAAGTTCTGGCATCTGGTTGATTGATGTTTCTATGGAGAGTGGAGAAAAAAATATTCATGGAAATTTGGCGTCCCTTACAATACCAATATTTGTTAGAGCCAACCATCATAAGTTACAACACTGTAGGCCTTTCCTAATTCTTGAAAAACTGTTAAGAACAATATATCCAATAGGCCTACAAGTGGATATTGGTCTAATTATTTCTGATGTAGTTGAACCTAATAGAACGGTTTCCTTAGGCTAATTAGGTTTGCGCCTACCTAAACAATTAAATTGACATGTTTATAAAATACTAAAGAGTAGGGCCTATAAGTACAAGGATGCAACATTATTGGTTTTAAGGAATAGGCCTACTTTTCCGACGCTCCAACTAAAATCGTAGTATTTTCTGTAAAATATTATATTATTGTTCTTGGTATGGCAGTTCAAAGAAGTACATTTTATAGACTACCTTACATGTTTGCACTATTATAGCGTTTCATTTACCACTAATGGAGCTATATCCGTCGAGTATCGACGGGCAACAACTAGTATTAAATAAATACTGTATAGTGCATGGTTGCTCGACATCGAGCAACTTATTTGGATTCAATACAAAAGTTACATTTAGTTCTAAATCAATAATATCCGACCAATCCAACATTGGTAATATTAATAATTACCAAAAACTAAAGCTGTAAGTTAACAGGTGTTTAAAATGCTCAAACCAATATCAATGTTATTCTAAGGGAAAATTTTAAAAATTTAATTTTATGGATAGCGTCCTTATTTAATTTTACCTCTAATTCTTATCAATTTTTTACTTAAACATCTACAGACCAAGCTCTATCCAACGACTTCAAAAACTTATAAATCGGTTGAAAATTGTAAGAGGAGTTCTCCACACAAAAACCCCCTTAGCGTATCAAATAAGTAGTACCAGGTTAACCGAGCCTTGCTCGTTGGTTTTAAATCACTTTTGTCATAGTGTCATGGTAAAAAAAATTACTAAATTTTCACCAACAACCAACTATATCTCTTAGAACTAACAGCTGTTTCAAAAAGATTGCTCAACATTCATGTTCCTTTATTTTTGTATATCTTTCGTTGTTATTTCGTTACCAAAATAGCAACCCGTATGACCAATGTTAAAAAATAAGATTTTTAAACTTAAATTTAGACCAAATTCGATTTTTCTGGGATTAAGACTGTTTCTAAACATTTTTCTTGGGCCAAAACACTCTTAAATGCAAAGTTTAAGCAAAATCCACCCGCTAAATTTCGAGATCATGGAACACACACCCCTTCAGGCATTGCTCGTATTATAGTATAAGTATAGGATAGATTTTCCCCCATAAGGTATCACATTTTGATTTATGATGGCTGAAAGACTGCCTGAATCTCTCATTTGGTTTTTGATCAAGTGTTTGTTTACATCTCCATCTGTTTGCCAGAAAGAAAATTCCCTTGTTTTTGTTACAAATTCGTCTATTATCTTTTTAACAGAAATTCTTTTGTATTAAAACCACCACCATGCAGTTTTCTAGGAAATTTAAGAAAGCGTGGATGAAGAGCAACCAAAGGATGCACGACATGCTGCTGGCTCGACCCAAGACCAGGTTTCTACAGAGGTGGCCCAACCCTGCTTTGGAGGTAACCGACACATTTTTGTCGTGCTATTGATTTTATTTGTTCAACGACAAATTCTTTCACTTGTAGAGTGTTCAGGCTGAATTTCTTTAAGAACTGACGTGGATAACTGATTCATCCTTAGGCCTATTACCTTAATACCTTCTTCATCTGCGTCGTTTACCAGAAAACTAGATAGACTCTGGGTCAAATATTCAAATCTTCTAACTAAAATATACTTTATTTTGCAAAACACACTTAAAACTTGGTAACACTAGCAGATGATTTTTGTCAGCCTGAAATTATTCTTTTAACTTGTAGATAAGGTGGTTAATAAGCCATTCCTGCACTCTTATCTTGAAAACAGGCACCTCTAGCACATTCACAGCATAGGGAGAGAGTTGAACATCCTTAAAGCTAAGTTGGGGTAACGGTCCTTGGAAGTACTCAGCCTACAGCACGGTATCTCCAGTAGCTGTTTTTCCTTGTGTTTGTGTACATATGTCCTAATGGGAAGGTTTGAGATGTTCTTTTGCACATACATCAGGCAGAAAAAGATGTATATTGACCGAAGACAGTAATGATGCCCAGGCGCGAGACAGTGCGACGGATGCGTCTTGACGGGATAAAGATTTACCTTTCAGACCTTCCTGTGCTACCGCACAAAGCGGTGCCCTTGAAGCTTGTGGTTTATTATGAAGACCTATTTGTAGGCGTTATTGGGCTTCCGTTTTCACTATAAAAATAATAGTAGTGCAAAGTTTAATACGATTTTTTTAATGTAAGGCAGTATGCTTGCAAGTTTTTATATTATTTTCGGATGTCCATCATATATTTTTTTTTTTTTTGCTAGCACCTCGTGCGGCTCTCTACGATTCTCGAGTGGCAATGACGTACAGTACTTTGCCCCCTTATTCAAAAATAACTATTTCAAAAGGAGTAAAAAAGAAAAATCGTTATATCTAAACAACAAAGCATTTTGTTTACATATTCACTCCTAGCATCGTTCTCCTTTGTATCAATCTCCTATCCAGTCCCTATACATCATTTAAGTAGTGGAGAAACGCGGGAGCTGGCTCAGTTCAAGGTCACCTGAGCGATGACGTCATCGAGGTCAATGACCCCACCGATGACGTCATCGATGACGTCATCGATGACGCAATCGATGACGTCATCACCAATTACGTCATTCTGTGACGTCACACCCCATGACGTTGCAGAAATGACGTGGCGATGACGTCATCATCCCTTACGTCACCAAGATGACGTCATCGATGTCACAAAGGTCAAGGTCACGCTGAAACCTAAAATTTTTAGGCACTTTTGCTGTTTCTCGCACTACACTCCGAGTTTCAGTCAGGTTTCAATGACCTTGACGACTTGGAGCGAAATTAGACGAGAAACAGCAAAAGTGCCGAGGAAACTCAAAGTTTGCAACGTGACTCTGCCTAAACCGTCATGTGACACCGCTCGAGTGACCTTGAACCGATACAACTCCCGCGTTTCATCATTACTGTAACCGCGATGCGCACCCTACGACAGACACCGAGCGACTGACTGTCCGGCCCCGCGCACTCTAGGTATATTGGCTCGAGAGACTAAGACTCTAAACCGTCAGGAATGGGAGTAACTAACTGAACTTTGCAAGGAAAAGTCATTTCTTCCAATATTCTAAACAAATCTTCATCAGTAAAACTTACATTAGTCTGTTTGGTATAAAACTTAGGGTGTCCGCGCAACAGTTTACGCCACTTAGCTAAAGTCGAAACCCGCTTGACCTTGAGCGGTGGACACTGAGCAGCTAATAAAGACTTAACACGGCTAAGTTTCTTACCCAAAGTGTCTCGCGACATGGCTTCCCCTCACAAAAGTCCGCACAATTCTGAGAGACTGTTGGTAGCGCATGAGCCAGGGCAAAAGTGGAGGGGGGTAACAGCAGGAGTGGGGGAAGGTCACAGTGGTGGGGGAAGGTGAGGTTGTACGCTGGAGTATCGCATCACTTCACCATGAGCTGTCCTACAGTCAACACGCTGTTCTCTCGGGCTGAGTTGGCAGTAGAAGAAACATTGGTGTACAGCTTAGGCTGTGAGGGGCGAGGAAGTAAAGTCAAAGTGGAAGTTGTGTTTAACTCCAAGATAAAGAGTTGTGTAAATAAACTAATTGTATTCCTGCAATCTCCAATAACTCTAAAGAAATACCGATATATAAAGAGAAATCTCATTCTTTGGCAAAATGAATTGGAAATGGAAAAGACAACAGTAAAATTAACCTAACTTAAAATCTGGACTGGACACTCATGGCGATACTACGTGGCGTGAAAACGCCACCCTAAACATTACAAGTTAGGTTAGTGAGCACCTCTGGTACGATAACCGATGTGCTAGAGTTAAAGTGTGATGACCTTGAGTCAAAAACACTGAAATACTACAAGTCGATATCGTCCCAGAGGTAAAGTGTAGTGACTTAGATTCAAGACTTGTAAAAATACTTACATATAGAGAGTTAGAAAACAGCGAGGTGCACCGCATGGAAGCCGGAGACATACTGGCGGAGCGGTGTTGTGCAGCCTAGGGACTCGGTTGTGGAGGGGGTATAGCCAACACTTAGAGTAGAAGTGTAGTGGGTGACCTTGACCCACTTGACCCCCCCCACCCCCTCCCCCACCCCCTCCCCCTCCCCCACCCCCTTCCCCCCCCCCGAACTTTTTTTTTCGGAAAATTTTTTGACCTTGACCAAAAAGTTTTTTGCTCCGGACGAGAAGTGCCCCCCCCTCCCCCACCCCCTCCCCCTCCCCGACCCCCTCCCCGAACTTTTTTTTCGGAAAATTTTTTGACCTTGACCAAAAAGTTTTTTGCTCCGGACGAGAAGTGCCCCCCCCCCCGAACTTTTTTTTCGGAAAATTTTTTGACCTTGACCAAAAAGTTTTTTGCTCCGGACGAGAAGTGCCCCCCCCCCCCCCCCCGACAAAAAGTGAACCCCCCCCTCCCCCACCCCCACCCCCTCCCCCACCCCCACCCCTGATATCCTGGGCGTGGCAGCCCCGGTGGGGATATAAGGCGGCCCGGCCACAGCCAGCTCGCAGTCCGCTCCCGCGCGTTGAACGTGAACGATCGGGACGGACCGCCATAGGCCTCACTAAACACTGAAAGGCGCCTTCACTGTTTAGCGAAGTCTACTCTAACTTTAAGACTTGTATTAGTTCTAAGATAATATTGCGCTTGCGTTTGGGTATTGGGAATTGTTTTATATGAGAGTGTTTCACTTGTACCCTATGTCTTTTATCTGTCTTTTATTCTGTGTGTCTTGTTTGTCATATGCGTTTATTGTGTATGTGCTTGTTCCAGCATTTACTACGTTGAGCTCAATGTTGTGTTGTAAGTGTGTTATATTTATCTAAAGTGTATACGCTTGTTTTAGCACTCCCCCTTGAGCATTTTTCACAGCTCAAAGTAAATTGTAAAAACAGGGACGGGAGTAGGCCCCCGTGTAAAGCCACTTTTAATTATTGGTAGGCTCCTGCCAGGCATGCAAAAGGTTGCGGATGGCATTTGGGAGCATGTCCGTTTGTACGCTGGCATGCAAAAGGTTGCGGCGGCCTCTGCACTCGGACGAGGACGTAAGCCACTAGGGTGTCCTCAGTTAGTTTCCCTTCTGGAAACTCAAAATTATGTAAATAAATCTTTGTTAGCTATTTGTGTTTTTAGTCCCCAAGGCCCCCGAACATTCGTGGTTCGCCATGGATGTACGGGGGCCGAAATTTTTTAATGTTCGTTTGGCCTTGACCCACAAAGGACTTGTAAAAATTCAATGCATTGCTAAATTTAAAATATTAAAGATAGGTTACGGGAGTAGGCCCCCGTGTAAAGCCACTTTTAATTATTGGTAGGCTCCTGCCAGGCATGCAAAAGGTTGCGGATGGCATTTGGGAGCATGTCCGTTTGTACGCTGGCATGCAAAAGGTTGCGGCAGCCTCTGCACTCGGACGAGGACGTAAGCCACTAGGGTGTCCTCAGTTTGTTTCCTTCTGGAAACTCAAAATTATGTAAATGAATCTTTGTTAGCTATTGAAAAGACAATGCAGTAAATGTTTACAAGTCTCGCGTGGCGAAGGGTAGACGACATTGGATGTTGCCCTGTTGTCATAGTTGGGTCTCTTCGGAGGCTACAGCGATGACAACCCAAGTGCCCCACACCCCCATAGGGGGGTGTGGGGCTTAATTTTTTGAAAGTTTTTTCGTGACCTTGACCTATATATATATATAAAAGTTTTCAAATCTTTAACAGTCATGCTTTTTAACACAGTAAATATATTAAAGTACTTTGTAAACATTAATGGGTAGGCATTACCCCCCCCCACCCCCTCCCCCACCCCCCCCCCCCCCTCCCCCACCCCCTCCCCCACCCCCTCCCCCACCCCCACCCCTTTAAATTTTTTTTGAAAAATTTTTGACCTTGACCAAAAAGTTTTTTGCTCCGGACGAGAAGTGCCCCCCCCCCAAATTCCAAATGACCTTGACCCACATAAACTTGCTCAAACAGACATCTTTGAAAAAAAACTTGTACAGAGTAGCGGATTTAGAGCAAACATCATTGGTTTATCAAGCCTGTTGAAGAATGTATTGAAAATGGGTGTTTAAAAGCCAAATCTACTACATGATTGATAAACCGGATGTATATGAGTAAATAGTAGCCTTCGAAGAGACCCAACTATGACAACAGGGCAACATCCAATGTCGTCTACCCTTCGCCACGCGAGACTTGTAAACATTTACTGCATTGTAACCTTCCCCCACCCTTCAACCTCGGGTATAAAGGGACCCGGTTGAGCGCGCTGCTCATTATTGCGTGGACATTCACCGAGTGCACACTCAAAGCCAAACTGTAAAAAAAATGGCTCTTTGCGATATTTGTGGTGCGTTTTTCCAAGACGAAGATATCTTTGTTTTACACCGAGAATTGCATCATGAAGAGGACAGAAAAGAAGAGATTGTTGTAAGTGAAGAAGACTTGGATGCGATTGATCGGTTATTGGAAAACTACCAGAAGCAGATGGACGACTGTGATAACTATCTACAGTTACACCGAGAATTGCATCGTGAAGAGGATAGAAAAGAAGAGATTGTAGTAAGTGAAGAAGACTTGGATGCGATTGATCGGTTTTTTGAAAAACCTCAGAAGCAGAAGGAGGACTGGGCTAGCTATTTACAGTTAATGCAAAGAAGAAGACCAAGTGTTATTCAATTTGCCGGAGCTGGACCATCTACAGCTGGAGGATTTATTGAAGAGGAAATTGAAGAAAAAGTGAAAGATGTAAAACAACTGCGTACCCAAGAAGAGGATATGGAAGAAGAGGATACAGAAGAAGTGGAAGATATAAGACAACTGCGCACCACAGCCTTGCCAGGACCAGTTGTAACTCATTTCAAAGTTAATAATGTGCAATTAGAATTGGAAAACTTTATAACCCAAGCTAAAAATCTAGTTGTAAAAACATTGACGGAAGAATTGGCAAGATTGAACTTTATTAAATTTGGATTGGTGTTGGAGGCTATGTTTACTAATACCGATGGTGAAAACTCACCGAGAGCATTCATTGCTAAAAACCGAACCCTTACAACCACATCTGATATTAACGAAATTCTAGAAGAATGTTTGAATGAACTGCTAATGAAACTCCAAGAACACGAAGGAAGAGGATCTGGCTGGACGCTATCATCGATTGAAGGTATGGATGTGAGGGTTCACAAGCATGGATATGGTATGAGAGGTAGCAGCTTTATCCCTCTACCAAAGACAATCCGAGATACCAAATCATGTATCAATGTGAAAAATGAGGACAATGAATGTTTCCGGTATGCAATGTTAGCAAAATACGTGGGACATAATGCTATTAGACCTAGCATAGCATACGAAGCTGTTCAACACCGCTATAACTTTCGAGGAATGTCGTATCCTGTGAGTCTTGATCAAATTACTAAATTTGAGAAACAAAATCCAGGTGTTTCTGTTAACGTGTTCGGCTTAGATGATTCAAACAATGTGTATCCACTACGAGTAGTAAAAGTAGAGCAAAGTAACCATACCGATTTATTATTGATAACCAAAGGTGAGATTTCACATTATGTTTATATTAAAAACTTTGAATCTTTGGTTGTACGACAAGTGTCAAAACAAAATCGTAAGATAACAATATGCAAGAGATGCTTTTGTTTTACATGCAAGGAATTAAGACGTGGAGGATTGGAATGGTTGTTGGAACACCAGCGGCTTTGTAATAACAACTATGAAGTGAAGATTAGCCTGTCACCACCATCTAGAGCATGTGTCCAGTTTAAGAAGACAGTTCACCAATACAGGATTCCACTAGTTATCTACGCTGATTTCGAATCCACGTTAGTACCACAGGAGCTTCCAGATGGTGAGGTGACTAGAAGAACCAAATAACAATTGCATCAACCTAACAGTTTTTGCTTATTGGTGAAATCCACTTTGCCTGAAGAACAGTTGCAAGAGTATGGCTTAACATCCACTCCAATACTCTACCGTGGGGAAGAAGCCGCTAAGTATTTTGTAGACCAGTTGTATGACATTGCTGAAAAGGTGCAACGCTTATTCGGTAATGTTTTACCTATGGAACCTTTGAACCAAAATCAACAAGAAGAATACAATTTGGCAACAAGATGTTATTTATGCAAGAAGAGCTTCAGTGAAGAAAATCAAAAAGTAAGAGATCACGATCACCTGACAGGGTTATACAGAGGAGCTGCTTGTAATTCATGCAATATAAATTACAAACTGCCAAACTTTATCCCAGTCGTGTTACACAATCTTAGCGGGTATGACTCCCACTTCATTATCCCAGAGTTAGGACGAGATGATGGAAAAATCGAAGTATTAGCTGAAACATTGGAGAAGTACATCAGTTTCTCAAAAACAGTAGGTAAAATTAAACTTCGCTTCGTAGACTCTTATAGATTTATGTCATCTAGTCTGAGCAAATTGTCTGAGAACCTAAGAAGAGAAGATCTAAAAGAAACCAGCAAAATTGTACCTGAAGATAAATTGGACTTAGTAATGCGTAAAGGAGTGTTCCCCTATGATTACATAACTTCTGCAGAAAAATTTGAAGAAACCAGTCTGCCACCAATTGAAGCCTTCAATAGCAAGTTAAATGAAAGTGCAATCACCGTTGAAGACTACAATCATGCTTGTAATGTTTGGAACCAACTAAACATTCAAACCTTAGGGGAATATTCCGACTTTTACATAAAATTGGACGTAACTCTGCTGTGCGATGTGATGGAAGAATTTCGAAACACCTGCTTCTCCGCCTATGGACTGGACCCTCTACACTCGTACACATCTCCAGGATTAGCATGGCAAGCTATGCTAAAGTCAACCAACTGTCGATTGGAGCTTCTAACAGATATTGATATGGTGCTCATGATAGAATCTGGTGTACGGGGCGGTTTGACACAAGCTGTAACACGTCATGTCAAAGCTAACAACAAGTACATCCCAGGCTTCGACGAGAGACAACCATCGGTCTACCTTGGCTACTTTGACGCAAACAACCTTTATGGTTGGGCAATGTCAAATCCGCTTCCCTACGCTGACTTCAAATGGATCGACCCGGCCACCATCGGTGATATCTCACAGATTCCAAAGAATGGTCCAAAAGGCTATATTTTGGACTGTGATTTCGAATATCCGGAGCACCTTCATGACCATCACTACGACTTGCCTCTCCTAGCCAAGACTGAAGTTTCACCGACAGGAAGATGGCCAAAATTGATGATGACGTTGGAGAATAAAGATCGGTATGTGGCTCACTACTGGGTAGTTCAACAAGCTCTTAAATTGGGTCTACGTGTAGTGAGAATTCACAGAGCAATTGAATTCACCCAGTCTTGTTGGTTGAAACCATATATTGATTCCAACACTACAAGAAGAGCAGCAGCAACATCAGCATTTGAAAAGGACTTTTACAAATTGATGAACAACGCCATCTTCGGGAAGACCTTAGAAAACAAAAGAAAACACAAGATTGTAAAATTAGTAAGTGATCCTAAGAAATTAGAAAAATTAGTGCAAAAACCAAATTTTGGAACATCCATGATTATAAACGAAGATCTAGTTGCCGTCAGTATGAAGAAAACAACAATAGTGATGGATCGTCCGTTATACATTGGAATGTCGATTTTGGATATAAGTAAAACTCTGATGTATGATTTCCATTACAACAAAATGGTTAAACACTACGGAAGAGACAACATTGGAGTTGCATACATGGATACCGACGCGTTTATCTACTGGATAAAGACTTTGGACATGTATGAAGACCTAAGGAGTTTCCCATACAAAGACGATTTTGACTTCTCTGACTATCCGAAAAACCATCCGAATTACAATGAAAAGAATAAAAAAGTAATCGGAAAATTTAAAGATGAAGCAAATGGAATGCCTTTGGAGGAAATAGTTGCGCTAATGTCCAAACTATATTCCTTCAAGATGTATAAGGAAAATGACATACCGACAGTGAAGAAAGCTAAAGGAGTCAAAACATCATACTTGAAGAAACATGTGACATTTGACCATTACAAGACCTGTTTGTTTGAAGATTCTACAATGTCTGCAACGTTCAACACTATCAGAAGCTTTAAACATGAGGTCTACAGTGTCACTGAAGTTAAAAGAGCACTATCAGCTCGAGATGATAAAAGGCATATTATGCCGGATAAAATTCACACTCTTCCTTTTGGCCACTACTCTCTAAACCCTATCGACTAGTAACCTATTCTTCGCCCTTCTACAACTTCGACCTTATTCCTTTCTCCTTCCGTAAAAAAAATGGGGAACACGGCAAGTCAAACGCTGTGTTCCCCATTTTTTTACACAAGTTTGGATGACCTTGACCTATATAAATGATGTGAATATTTAAGACAACATTCATTGTGATTATACATGTGATACATGAAACATTCAAACCTGCAATATGAAGGACTTGAAGCAAGAAATTGTCAACGAACTTCATAAACCTGCAAGAAGAAAGTTTCCACGAAGAAAGACAGTGATAAAAGGAATAAATGATTTATATCAAGCGGATTTAATCGAAATGATTCCTTATAGTAAACAAAATAGAGGATTTAAATACATATTGACTATTATTAATTGTTTTTCAAAAATGGCAGATGCTTTACCACTAAAAGATAAAAGTGGCAAAAGTGTTACAAAAGCAATGGAGACATACTATAAAACATTGACAAACTGATGATGGAAAAGAATATTTTAATAAGGAATTTGCAAATTTAATGAAAAAACACAACATTGACCATTACTCAACCAATTCAGAGGTAAAAGCATCAATAATTGAAAGATTTAACAGAACTTTAAAAGGTGCGATGTATAAGATGTTTTCCAACAGAGGATCACACGTATGGATTGATATGTTACCAAAACTTATAAGCGATTACAATAACAAGTTTCATAGAACTATTGGTATGAAACCAAGCCAGGTGACTAATAAAAATGAAAAACTTGTATTAAAACGTATAAAAATGAATACTAAACCAAGAGTTGAAAAACTAAAGCCTAAAAGGTTTAATGTTGGTGATAAAGTGCGAATAAGCAAATACAAAGGTGTATTCAGTAAAAGATATCTTCCAAACTGGACAAATGAGGTATTTACTGTATTTAAGGTGCAACCTACAATACCAGAAACTTACATTTTAAAAGATAATAAAGGACAATTGCTGGAAGGAGGGTTTTATGGACATGAAATGTTAAAATCAACAGTAGGTGATGTATATCTAGTCGAAAAGGTGTTGCAACGAAAAAAGGATAAGGTTAAAGTACGATGGTTAGGATTTAATAAGACGGAAGATTCTTGGATACCTAAAAAGGATCTAATATAATGATAGAGCATCATTTTGGGTTGAACCATTACAAAGGATGGAGATAATACCGCAAAAAGACAATTTTACTATTAATAATATAGATGAACTCACAGTGGATGGTTCTCAATTCAATACTGGGAAACACGGTGTTTTGTTACCAAACACAATGCGTTGTCTGGTTACCGGTCCTTCCAATTGTGGAAAAACAAATGTAGTATTCAATTTGATTACAAATCCTAAAGGATTACGTTTTAATAATTTATATGTATTTTCAAAGTCACTACAACAACCAAAATATCAGTTATTGGAACAAATACTCAATAATGTGCCTGAAGTTAAATATTTTAAATTTAACGCGAGCGAGAGTGTCATGCAACCGCAAGAAGCTAAACCATTCTCAGTATTCATATTTGACGATGTATCTTGTGAAAATCAAAATACAATAAGAAATTACTTCGCCATGGGTCGACATAACAACATAGATAGCATTTATATTGGTCAAACTTACAGCAAAATACCGAAACAGCTCATTAGAGACAATGCAAACATGTTAATTGTATTTAAACAGGATGAAACCAACCTAAAACACATATATTATGACCATGTAAGTGCGGATATGTCATTTGAACGATTTAAAGAGTTGTGTGGAAAGGCTTGGGCTGAAAAGTATGGGTTTTTAACAATTATGAAGGAACAACCGCTAAACAATGGTCGATACAGGATAGGATTTGATAAATTTATACTAATACACTGATCATGATGTAAAACATTCATTGTTGTACAACACGTCTTGCTACAAACATGGTTAACCAAGAAAAGTTAATAAAGGAAATAAAATCACTTAGTGATTCTATTCGAGATAAAAACAGAGCATTAAAATTAGGTATTAGCGAAAGGGAGAAATTTCTTGAATCTACTTTTAAACCTATTACTGAACCCTTAAAACAATTAAACAAAAAATTTGCTAAACCCGTTTTGGAAGGAGATGCAATTGCACCTATTACAAAGTTTGAAAGAGAAAATGTAAAATCAGAAGACTTTAGTGATAAAGACCGTGGGGTAATCTTATAAAAAATGCGTTGCTCCCTAAAATACTATTCAGTTGCACCATGAGTGTCGACAAGTTCGGACGTTATTCCTCGGATGGATTATATTACGCAAATAATTTAAAAAGAGGTGCTGGTTTACCACAGACACCTGATGGAGATTATGATATGAGTAATAAAAGATTAAAAAACATAAAAGATCCTATGGATGAAAATGATGCAATAAATTTAAAAATATTAAAGGAAAAGATATCACCAACATTAAGACTGCACAATAACACATATGACGCAGAAAATCATAGAATTATCAACGTTGGTAAACCAAATCAAAACGGTGATGCAATAAACAAAGGTTATTTGTCATCTGAATTAAAGAATACGTTAAAATTCAATGGGAAAACGTATAGTGCTAACAATAAACGTATATCCAACGTAGATGATCCTAAAGATGCAAAAGACAGCGTAAATAGACGCTATTTACATTCCTTGATACCTGAAAAGACAAAAGATGGATTTTCTTTTTATAAATTTGTTATTAACGATATAGGTTATCCAAAAAATGAAAATGATGCTGTAAATTTAAAATATATCAAAGACCATTGTATTACACGCGATGTTGGAGTTATAGATTGTTTTGGTAATTGTTTAGCAAATGTTAAAGATGGTTCGGCGCCATCAGATGGTGCAACAGTGGGTCAAATGATGGAAACCTTAAAACAAGAAACAACCTCTTTTGTAAAACAAGATCAAGTAGTATCGAAGCAAGGGGATGAATTTGTTCAAGGTAATGAAAAATTTAATTTATTAACATACAAAAATAATGCTTGGGATTGCATGGGTAAAGGGTTATCAAATATGAGATTGGGTTATACTGCTCGAGATGCAGCTGCTTTATCACAAACCGTACATCTAGATCCAGATCATTCTTTTAGATTTTTTACATGTAATGGTAAAGTAATAAAAAACTTGCATAATGGAAGAGATCCAAATGATGCTGCAACTGTAGGACAAACATTACAATATGACAGTGCAAATAAAGAGTTTATTCATAATAAGCAAAGATTTAAATTAATGGATGTAAATGAGTATCAAAATATACTAATTGCAGATCCAAATTCATTTAGCGGATTTAGAAAATTGTCTGGTGAAGAATTTATTCATAAAAATCATGTATTTAGAAATGAAGCAGACAGAGCATTAATTAGTGCAGATTTAAAATATTTTAAATGTCCTGGGAATGATGAAAATGTAACTGATGAAGACTAAGAATTTGTATAAAACTAATATGGGTTAGAAATCGGGGACTAAAAGCCTGGGGATGCTGTTACTTATGAACAGATAATACAATTAGAGCCAACTGGAAAAAAATGGTGGAATTGTGATTTGTTAATAAACGATTAACAAATGTTGCAGACCCTGATTATGCCGATAACGCTGTAACTGTTAATTTTCTTGTTAAAGTAATAGGTAATTTATTATTTGATATGCATAATTATATTGCAGCAGGACAACATAAACCTATTGACGAAAAAATGAGAAGTACATGGATTAAACAAGAAATTCTTTATAAATATTTTTTTAATCATAACACACAAAAGTTTAGATCATCAGATTGGGGTACTTTTGATATTTAATTAAATAACACCATAAATTACATCATTTATGTGCAACCTGTCATAGAGGTAACACATGGGTTACGCTTTTCGAATATAAAAGACAATCATGGCGTTTCATTACACCAGTCCATATCGAGACACTATACGGAAAGGAGGCGGTATCACGTCCACAGCGGTTTCTCTGTTAAGTAAAGCTTTAAATCGTATTCCAGTAGGATCTATCGTAAATAGAGCAATAGACGCTTTACCATACGAATTTCATATACCGGGAGGTTATCAGTATTGCGGACCAGGAACTAAATTGAAAAAACGACTGGAAAGAGGTGATCCAGGCATAAATAAGTTAGATCAGGCTTGTAAAGAACACGATATCGCATATTCCACGTTTACCGATTCAAAAAATAGGTCAATCGCTGATAAAAAGCTAGCGAATATAGCTTGGCAACGAGTAAAGTCTAGTGACGCTAGTATTGCGGAAAAAGCAGCAGCTTTAGCGGTAACAGCAGGTATGAAGGCTAAAACAGCGGTAGGAGGTGGAAAAAGGAGGGGTAAGAATAAAAAAGGATCAAGCAAGAGAAAACATGGTGGTAATATTAGACTAAAAAGACGTTCTCTGAGGAAAAATAATAAAAAACCGACAATATGGTCAATGGTAAAAAACGGGGCTGGTCTATACCTAAGACCGTATCGTGCATATTAAATAAAATAAATCAATTGGTTATACCACATAAAGCGTTGACTAATGTTGAATTATTTAAATATATTTCCTGTTTAAAAATACCATTTTTCCGCGGAGTATTTATGAAAGACAGTTTACCAAAGAAAATATGGAAAAATGAGACTGGAATCGTAAATTTGGATAATACTGAAGGGCCCGGCACCCATTGGGTGTGTTATAAGAAACTAAATAGTAATGTATATTATTTTGATAGTTTTGGAAATTTGCCACCACCTAAAGAACTTGAACATTACTTTAAATCTGCTAAAAACATATATTACAACTATAAAAGAGAACAACCTGATAATACTTCAATATGCGGTCATTTATGTTTGGAATTCCTAGCTAAAAGTATCAGTCACTATTGAGATGTCTTCCTATACGGTATCATTAACAGGAAAATCGTCCACTTTACGAAGTATCCTTTTTCCAGCGTTACGCTTGCAAAAAGGAAGATTTTGGGAGGCAGCACTGTTGGATTTTACAACTTACAACTCTATTCCCAATGTTACGGAAGGTAAAAATAACTTATTGCATTATTATAAAGGAAAAGATGCCAGTGGGAAGTTTACAGACTTAGAAGTTTGCACTCTACCCACAGGTTCTTATGAAATTGATCATATTAATGAATTTTTGCAAAATAAAATGGGAAAAGACAATATAACGCTAAAAGGTAATAACAATACAATGAAAGCTGAGCTTACTTCAAAATATTATATAGATTTCAGTAAGTCAGACTCAATTGGTGATTTATTAGGATTTCCCAAAGATGGAGCAATTTTAGAACCAAATAAAACACATTCCGGTAAACAAACTGTAACAATATCAAAAGTCAATAGTATAGACATAACTTGTAATATTATACAAGGAGCTTACAGAGATGGAGCAAATACTCATATAATACATACTTTTTACCCCAGTGTACCACCTGGATTTAAAATTGTTGAAAAGCCGCAAAACCTGGTATATCTTTGAACACCACTTTCATTTCAGACATCGTGTTGAACGTATTGGATCAAGACGGTAACTTGATAGATTTCCGAGAAGAGCCTATTACGGTTAGATTACATTTAAAATCAACACTTTAATACAAAATCATGGGTTTAACATTTAAAAGCGAACAACCTACGGGAATCCGCATTAGTAGCTCTTCAGCTGTGGAGGAGTTAACACGCGAGAACATTCGTTTCTTAGAAAGAATTGGATTAAAAGTAACCGATAATGGATATACTGGATATAGCTCAGGGTCCAACATTCGACGAAACCCTATGGGAAAAAGAATATCACACCCACAACCCTTACACTTCGTCAAAATTAAACAATAACGATGAAATTCGTATTCCCATACAAAATCAAGACATTTACACACTACCATGTGAAAGTTACTTGTATATTGAAGGAAAAGTTACTAAAAAGGATGGTACTACTACTGGTACAACAGTTCCATTTATAAATAATCCCATGGCTTTCCTGTTTGATGAAATTAGATATGAAATATCAGGTGTAACAGTTGATTCTACTAAAAAAGTAGGTATTGCAACAACTTTAAAGGGATTAACATCTATATCACCTAATGAAACCAATTTAATACAACCTGCAGGATGGGTTTTACCTGCAAAAGACACAATCACTCCAGATACAAATGGAAATTTTGATTTTCATATTCCGTTACGTTTGTTGCTTGGTTTTGCTGAAGATTATAGGAAAATAATATTAAACGTTAAACAAGAATTAGTTTTGTTGAGATCTTCAAACGATAAAGATATTATTAAAGCTCCAGACGGTACAACAGATGCAACTTTAGAATGGAAATTAACATTAGACAAAATTGTATGGAGAGTTCCACATGTAAAATTAGCTGACGAGCATAGAATGCTACTATTAAGAAAGTTAAAGGCTGATCGTGATATTGTAATTCCTTTTAGAAGTTGGGAATTTCATGAACATCCCAGCTTGCCAACTACGGATCGACACACTTGGACAGTTAAAACATCTAATTATGTGGAACGAGCCAGGTATATTATATTTGGTTTACAAACAGGCAGAAGAGACACCATCACCAAACATGCAGGCCAATTTGATCATTGCAACTTGAAAAATATTAAAGTTTATTTAAATTCACAATTTTTTCCATACGATAATTTAAATGTGTCATTCGCTAATAAGAAGTACAGCATATTGTACGATATGTATGCAAGATTCCAAAGTTCATATTATGGTAAAACGAATGCACCTTTACTATCACCAGAAAAATACTTAGATGGTTACCCTATAGTTGTAATCGATTGTTCTAAACAAAATGAATCGGTAAAATCATCAAGTGTAGATATAAAAATAGAAATGGAATTCAACGCGCCTATACCGGCTAATACAACTGCATACTGTTTAATTCTACATGATAAAATCGTAACATACACACCTTTAACTGGAATTGTTAAAAATGTATTGTAAAAGACCGGTTTTCCTACATTCCAATGCATTCCGCGAGTATAAAAGCAGAGCGTTCAGCTCGCTCCTCATCAGTTTGTTGCCTGTTGTTGTATGGGTAGCATCTTATTCAATATGGCTTCTCCTAGTGGTACACAAGAAAATGTAGTAGATATTGAGAAGGAGATATCCGACTTTTTAGATCTTCAAGGTCAACCGGAGGGAGATGAACACAACGCTTGCGGACAACTCCACGCCAGTAATAATGTTGAGGAAAAAGGTAAAAGAAGAAAGAATGCACACAAGAGGAAAAGGGATATTGAAGATAATATTTCTCCTAACATATTAAGTGAGGTATTCTTGCGAATATTTTACCCAATCTCTTCCAGTTTGGACAAAAGTGTTTTAATCGGTGTTATGAAATCTACAGATTATTCCCCTACTGTAATTTTAACTCATGGACCCAAAATGATTTTGTTTACGGACACTGCTTGGGAATCGTTTATGAAACACTTGCATCTGCTAGAATGCTATTTAAGTAGTAACATGTTTGGAAGAAAGACAAGAGTAGGCCTTTTGGATTCAAATGTGGAAATCGATATTGTTAAACATCGTGGTGATCATCAGTTGCGGTTTAGAGACACAACAAGACATGATAACAAGATTCAACTTAATCGAGAAGAGTTTTTTATTCTAACTTGTGCAACTGAACCAATAACGAGATACTTGAGACAACTGGTGTTTTCAAGTTCAATTATTAAAGATTATCTGGAAGACACTTTGGACAAACAACCGGACGCACCTATATTGTACGGACCTGTAGATACTTCTATATTCAATAGGGTTCCTCATGAAGTACAAATGTGGAGACAATTGGAAAAGTACGCTCAACTACATAAGAAATCAGTAAAACGTGAAAAAGAGGAAGAAGAAGGAGGAGAAGAATCAAGTGTTAGTGATGAAAATGAAAACAAGGAAAATGTAAAGATGGAAACCTAAATGACAATTAACTACACAGCAATGGTTAATTTTTAAAACAATATCAAACACTTTGTGGGGTTAGGCCTACCGGGGACGGTGCCCACGTTAAATATACACCAACGCGCCAACAACTGTACGGCCGGGTATAAAAGTCGTACCTACCGTGGTGTGGAAATCAGTTGACCTTTGGACTTCGTCATGAGCAGACGAGTGATCTTCGCAATGGACAAGGAAGAAGAACAAGTAAAGTCCAAACCTGGTATAATTGAGTTCCAAGCGTTTCGGGGTAATGATGATAGATTTATTATAAAAGAACTTGTGTTTTTCGACATCAATACAAGTGTTCCTTATTCGTGTTTATTTAAACCACCATGTTCTTATTCATCTTTAACTAGTAAAGCCGCTACTACCAACAGATGGATTTCAAAACACTTCCATCATATCGATTGGTATGATGGTTTTACAAGTTACACGGACTTGTATCACATTATGCATCACTTTTCAGACAAGTTTACCAATATTTACACAAAGGGGCTGGAAAAGAAAAGATGGATCGAAGGATTTACTCATGTTCCGGTTAATGATGTGGATTTGGATAAAAACTACAAGTATACGATGGAAAATGTTTGTATTTGTACTAAAAGTCCAGAACATGAAAAAGATAGACATTGCGCTTTAAAAAACGCCTATAAACTCGCATCTTACCTTCAAAGTGGGGAAATGGGGAGTGGTGGGGGTAACGGGGGTTATATAAGTGAGGAGCAGACCGGGACCTGGCATGAGTATTACTCGAGATTCCGAGACGACAACATCTCCCAGCAAGAAGACGAAGAAGACGATCTATAACTTGACCATGGCATCTCACCAGTTCCTGCAAACTTTGGTTGAGCAGCTCAATGCTCACTCCAAATCTACCATACTACCCGTCAAGAAGTGTTCCGAACTTAAAGACGAGAAACACTACATTATCCACGCCATGAAGAAGATGGAGACTACAGTTGGAGAGGCCATCTGCTGCAGTCTTAGCGAGGCACCATTCACTCCGGGTGATGAGCCCAAGTTCCAAGTCTACCTGCCGAAACGGTTCGTCCATCTCCTCCAGAACGAGGATCTGCGCTCCATCCAACCCGGCTGTCTCTACCTGGTTTCCCACGGTTGCACGGGTAGCAATTCCACCGAGTTGACCATCCACATCGCCGACAAGCAGCAGTATTAAATTTAAGTTTTACTGTTGTACATATGTTATTGTAATGTTTTATAAATAAATAAACCATAAAAGACAAAAAAAAGAATACAAAAAGACGAAAAATGCAACATATCAATATGTGAAGTTTGTCACATATTGATATGTTGCATTTTTTTTTAAACTTCGCGGGTGACCTTGACCTTTGACCTTTGCATTTCACAGTTACCCCCACCACCACGCTACAAGTCAAACCTGCTTGAATGCAAAACACCCCCACCACTTTTTCATATACCTCCAAGTGCTGTGCCTCGTCTTCATTTCAACTCCAGCAGCCAACCGAACAACATCAGTATGTCTCTGAACGTAAGCTGTGCCAGCTATGAGGAGGTGACGATCAAAACGCAACAGGAGCTGAACGACTTGTACAAGGAGTTGCAGCTGATGGTGGCAAGAGGCTACCGTATAAACGTGCAAGTCTACGCTTGCAATATACGGAATCTTCGGCAGCCGAAGGAAGAGCCTGGACATTCCTCTTCAACGACAGCTTCCTCACCAGCGTCGATGAAGACCGAACCAGACAACTTGGATTACTTCAGCTGACTAGCGGTTGTCTTCCTTGTCCTTACAATTGTAGAATATGTTTATTTCTTCATTATATTAAAGAAGTAAAAAGAGCAAAGCCACCTATCTTGTTACTGACATATATGCTCAGTAACAAGATAGGGTTTTTTTTTTTTTAAACACAATTTGAATGACCTTGAAACTTCCCCTCCACTGATTCGCTACCCCCACCACTTCACTGTTGATATACATGAGACAACATAATTAGATACCTTATTCCTTCTTCAACAGCCAAACCTACAACATCAACAAGGGCTAACCTACCAACAGATGAAAGATGTCCTCACGCATGCTGTGACTTCGTACACGAGTTAGAGAAGAGGATGCAAGAGAGGGCGATAAGAAGAAAGCAGATCCACTCAGAAAATATCATGATAGTAAACGGCTATCTTTTGTTGTTCGGCCTTATCATGGTTGTACTGTTCATACTGTACGGCATAGTTACATGTGTCGGCAAGGTTGCAGAAGAAAACGCTCGCCACCATCAGTTGGAAGATTTCAATGTTACTTTCTAGGTTTTCCTTTTTTAAAACTCCATTTGGATGACCTTGAACTTTCCCCCTCCACTCCTTCTTTTTTTAAAACCCAATTTAAATGACCTTGAAATTTCCCCCTCTACTTTTCGATAATGTTACAACTGACTGCAGCTCACCTCATTCCTTGCTTAGCTGCCATGGCGGAAGGAACTCTTTCTCAAGTTGACTCCACTACGGACGAAGCATTTCCCATGCGGTGGACTGTTCATTTACAGGATGCGACAGAAGTGGAAGTCTTGTATCAAAAATTACTCAATGTATTCAACGGGAACCCTGGACCTCTTGAATGTAGAATGGATTTGAATTTTGATGCAACCAGGGTCGGCACAGAACCTTCAACTTCAAGCCAGCCTCAGCAACGAGATTTTACACATTTATACACTCCAATATCACCGGAAGGTGTAACTGTCTGCGAGGCTGACTCAACTACACGTTATGTTCAGCCGAAGCCTTGGGTGTTGATTATTAACAATGTGTACAAAGTGGAATTGGTATGTAATGGATTAAAGGAGTTGATGGTACAAGATCCAGGCCTGCGCTTTCAAATAGATATACATTTCATCTGGAGAGCACCTGCGCGGGGCTCTTCGTCTGACAGCTCTCCAAGTACGACGGACGAGGAGGACGACTAGTCATCTTTTTTAAAACTCCGTTTGAATGACCTTGACCTTTCCCCCTCCACTGAGTTTATTTAAGGTGCACTCTCACTGACTCTAGCATCATTTCATCGCGCACCTTCACCGCAGCAACATGGAGAGTCAACTCAACTACTGTTGCGAACAGAAATGTTTTTCATGGCCAAATGACATTGATGTGGTGGATGGCCTGGCTTGTAGAACATGTGAAGCTTTTGGTCAGTGCATGTGTAAGTGCAAGTCTTGGAAGAAGCCGAAACCGAAGTTGAAGACATTCCATGTGTACCAAATGAGAGGGCATAAGTACACTTGTTGCCCTGAACGTTGCATTGAATTCAAACTAAAACAGCTAACTGGCTGCAAATTGTGCAACAATCATTTTGCAGGTTTTTGCAAACATTATTTAGGAGCGTGTCAATACAGATCAACTTGGCATACCGAAGCACTCACTATCAATGAAATCGCTATAGACTCACAAGAGTAGTCTTTCTACTCTTTGACTTTTTTAAAACTCCGTTTGAATGACCTTGAAATTTCCCCCACCACTTCCCCATATATCTAGAGTACGCAGGGCCCGGAGGTCAGTCGCTCGGTGGCTGTCGTAGGATGCACATCCGTGTTGTGCAGTCTGCTGTGCAGTTTTGATTTTAACCAGTTCAAGGTCACCACACTTGAACTCTGGCGAAAATGTCAAGCTGTTAAACACAATCCTAAGCCCCAGGTTCACAGTCAACCTCAAGGTCATCCCACTTTAACATGTAAATTTAAGGTAGCACCAAAACGGTGCTACCTGGCTTGACATTTTCAAGTTTCCCGAGGTCATCGCAGTTTCCCCCACCACTTCCCATATACCTAGAGTGCACGGGGCCGGACAGTCAGTCGCTCGGTGTCTGTCGTAGGGTGCGCATCGCGGTTACAGTAATGATGAAACACGGGAGTTGTATCGGTTCAAGGTCACTCGAGCGGTGTCACATGACGGTTTAGGCAGAGTCACGTTGCAAACTTTGAGTTTCCTCGGCACTTTTGCTGTTTCTCGTCTAATTTCGCTCCAAGTCGTCAAGGTCATTGAAACCTGACTGAAACTCGGAGCGTAGTGCGAGAAACAGCAAAAGTGCCTAAAAATTTTAGGTTTCAGCGTGACCTTGACCTTTGTGACATCGATGACGTCATCTTGGTGACGTAAGGGATGATGACGTCATCGCCACGTCATTTCTGCAACGTCATGGGGTGTGACGTCACAGAATGACGTAATTGGTGATGACGTCATCGATTGCGTCATCGATGACGTCATCGGTGGGGTCATTGACCTCGATGACGTCATCGCTCAGGTGACCTTGAACTGAGCCAGCTCCCGCGTTTCTCCACTACTCATTTATCCAACTAAAATACAACATTTCTCTCGTTCATTCCTTTCAGAGTACTCTTGGAGTTGTTTGTTCCAAGTGCAGGCTGATCGTGGATACATTCTATAAATTTGTCCGTGTCAAACATGGTAATGAACGCGCGGTACAACAGGATGGTATGACCGCTCCAATTCAACTACATGTGTTTTGCCCGTTCTTCCGTTGTCCGTTTGTCCCGCAACACCGCAGCACCATCCGTTGGTTTCTGACAGCGCGTCGCCACCAGAGCAATGTGGCCGTGCACATTTACAACAATACCACATTTACAATAATCATCCTCCAAACCGGACCCGTTTCACCGGACCGTTGAAAGCAGATATTATGGCGCTGGCCTTAAGGGTGATATTCTTATTGCCCTTTCTTGTGGATTAGAACATCAGCTGATCATGTTGCATGTCCCCAGAGCTCAATACCATAACTGAACCTACTATGAAAAAGTCCGTGATAAATGGTTACCTATAACATATTTTTTTGTTAGCCGGTTTTTTAATTTTTTAAGTAGATAAGTTACTCGAGACAGTTTAATGCATACATTTTATGTGTTGGTTCCAGCATAATTTGGGGTCCAGAATCAATCATAAAAGCATACGTAGAAACTAACTCTTCGTCTTTACTACCTCCTGCCATGGCGTCTACAAACTCTTTATTGACTGGACTAATAGGCAAATGTATTATTACATTGTAGTTTGTCAAATGATTCAGTGAAAAATTGTCCCAGTCACTAAAACTACAAATTGTCATAGTGATAAAATTAATACAACTGAATAAAACTTATTAAAATTGTACATTGGCTGGCCAGCACCTCACTCTAAAACAGACTACATAATACTTCATTTGCATGGATTTTAACGCAAAATCTATGTTTTTATGAAGAAAGATCGCAATAACTCCGTTATTTGTTGTCAGATCCTTACAAACTTGGTACCATTGGTTAGATAATTCAATTTGAAAACTTTTTTGTTTGTAAACTTTTTTTTAATATTTATAGATTTTGAGATATTTGAGTTAAAATGGCCGTCATTTTGAAAACATACAGTGGAAAAAATTACATTTTTCCTGGAAATGTAAATAAGTATGATAAATATTCATACCAAATATGAACTGAATACAACCATCCGTTATGGAAATAAAAATTACCATGTGAAAAAAAAACATAATTACGGCTTTGTGAGTAACTAAAGACTTGCTGACAATTTAAATATGACATTTAGATACGTTTCTAACCGAGGAACGATGCTCTAAAAAATTGGTAGGGAGTTCTGAGACGCCCTGTATTGTAATATTCGTCCCTACTATAGTTTTTTGTTCAGATAAACTCCTAATTAGATAATAAAATACGATATTTCTAAAGCAAATGTGCGTTTATACCAGTGGTTGATAACCAAAAGTTGTTGACTTTTGCCATATGAAGACCACAGGGGAAAAACTTGATAAGTCCAAATTTTGTTAATTTTGAGGTAATAATACTAGAATGTAGCTTAGAATAAATATTTTCTTTCAGTGAAAGTGTACAGGAGAATAACTTGATTAGTCACAAGATATAAGCGACAGAAAGATCCTTGTACAGGGGAATAACTTGACAACTCCATGTGAAACTGGTGAAAAACATGATAAGTCCTTTAAAATCATTGTATTCTGTTTTTGCTTTGTTGGCTAACCTGCTTTCATGTCATGTCATGTGATTTATTCTGTCAGTAACTGTTCAGTATAGAAAGGTTATGTTACTGTGGTATGTCTGTAATGTAGTGTTTTTAATTAGTTTTCCAGATAGTTAGATAGTTATTTTGATTTTTAAGTTTTGTTCATCATGTTGAATGAAAATCAGGATGGAGAAGAAACTGACAGTTTTAATAAAGTGAAGAGTAGAAAGATAAAAAGCTTTGGAGAAAAACAAAACAACTAAAAATATAATTAACTGTTTGTATTACGTTGAGATGTCTATAGAAATCACAAAACATAATGATTGAACTAGGATACTGACTATCTTAATTTTACAGCCAATAGATTGTTATTTTTTTACAGGTCTTTTACCATTATCAAATGAAAAATTTAAGGACCTACAAGCTTTGAAAGAGTACTGGAAGGCTGTCAAAACAGTACTTTGACAGCCTTCCAGTACAATAACATGGTTGAGATACGTACTAAAAGAAGAGCCTTTGCTTCAAATTCGATGTTTTGACAATTTAATTAATTTTAATTTTGGTCTAATAGTAATATAAAAACTAATATATCTAAATAAATAAGTATTTAAAATTAATATAACTAGCTATTTTCTTATTTGACTACAAAATAAACCCCATTATATTGTAATTATAAAAGTATAAAGGGGAATAACATGATAAGTCCATGTAGATGTTTACAAAAAATATCACCATGGATACATTGTTAATAATATTAACATACAAACAGAAAAACTGCATAGTTACCATGCAATTTAACTTAAATACTCAATTAAAAATTTACAAGTAGTAGTTATTAATGATTCATATACTTTCAAACTTTCTAAACACTTTCCTGTAAAATAATAAAAATGTGACTTATCAAGTTATTCCCCTGTGGTCTTCATATGGATATAACAGTAAAAGTCAACAACTTTAAGGTTGTCGACCTCTGGTGTAAACAAAAGGCTACAAAAGCAATAACAAACCGCTCACTATGAAAACAGCTGGAAATTATTTGAAATGAATTTCAGTCTGTAATAAGAATTGCATTGACATGACTCTTCCCAAAAGATCTATATTATAAGCTAATCTAAGCACATTCCCTTTCATTTGACACATAAATTGCAATGATCAGTTTGAAAGTTACTGAGAACTTAGAACCACAACTGTGTAGGCCTATTAATATATTTAAAATATTTATTAAATCATTTGTATTGTTTTTTACTCAGAGGCCGGTGCCAGCTCCTATTCCTGCTGCCGCCCTCAGGGCCAAAGCTACTGAAAGGACAATAGAGTTGGCAAAACCGAAGAAAACACCACCTTCACCTCCGTGAGTGATTAAGATTTAGTAACACGCCACTTTAAAAAAATAAGTTTTACATTAACAGAGAGCATTACCAAAGTAAAAACTTATAGAGCCAACATGTGAAAGTAAAAGTTTATAGAGCAACTGCGGTCCAATTAAGTGTATTGCCTTCAAACTGGTGGCCGGCAGTCCGCAGCATTAGCATGAACGGAAATTGCGTCACAAGAAGCGAAGGCGCATCCAGTAACAAGGCTTAAGTTTAATAGTGTAGTTTATTATTGAAGCCAAGTAAATGGCTAACAATGGTTCATTATTTATTAAGACCATTATCCCTCTGAAATTTTACGATGGACTGTCAGTTTTCGTTTTTCATAAACCAAAAATAGTTTGACTTAAAAATTATTGCCAACGAGCTTATTTCTAGGGTCCCACTTGTTATAAACACTTAATAAACATTATATACGGTACTCAAGATATATTCATTGTTTTCATTATTCATGTTATATAAAAAATTTCAATATTGTGGTCAAAAGGACCTTATGCGACCATTGGTATAACTTTGACCTATACTACCTCTGGGGGTTAATCCCAGCCAACACACTTATTTATGCACATGACGAGTTCAGTAACTTAGTTATACTTCATAGACAAATCCCCTTACAAAGAATTTTATAAAATCGAATTGAAACCTTGCAAGCAATGGAGGGCACAGTAAAAATATTAAATTAAACCCAATTATCAAAATTGTATCAAAACTATTTATTCAGTTTGAAAAGTTTAATCCTGGTTGAGTACTTACCCCGGGTTTTTAAGATTTCTACCATGTCATAGATGGCTGGTTACTAGTAATCTTTGAAAGGAACATTACTAATTTTCAGAGCCGTGAGCTGTGATGTCGTGGAAAATACCCCAATGTGGGAACGCTCAATATACTTATCATATTCCCAGAATGGGATAAGGAGATTTTTCCTGGTTTTTATACTTGTTTAGGTTATTTACCACACCAGGTATTTTTATGCCGGTCCCCTTCGTTTCCGCACCTCTACACCACTTGCTCTATGATATATCGGCGTAGCATCGAGGTTGGGTGGCATTGATCCTCAATTTTGGAAAAATTTGTAAAATAGGATATCAAATATTTAGTATTGATGGTACTTCATAATAGGCTACTGCTTTGTTCTGCATGTCTCTCCCCCTCCCCCCTAAAAAATTATTTTAGTCACGTTACACCTATACTCTAGAAGTGATATGAGTTTTGGGGCAGAGATCTTTGACTATTCCTATACCATTTAGGGATTTTGAATTTTGGTCACCAACCAATCTTGGTGGCGTAAATGGGATTTCAATTTGGGGGGTTATTAACCTGGAAAAAGACACTACCGAGACATCCCTTAGCTCAAATCAGGGAGTCTGGGGGAACCCCGGAGAATTTAGAAAATTTATATCCTTAAAAGCATGATTTTAGCGCCTTTATGTGTTTTTTGTAGCTTCCTTTCTATACCATGCGGTCTTTAAAAATTTCAATAGTAAAATTTTTATTTCTGTTTTTTTAACCTATTAATGCAAAATGGTATATTTAAAAAGCAGTTGCGGTACTTTACAACTTTCATATGTTATTTTTTTCTCTAAATATTATTAGTCTTGGAGGGGTGACTAAACACCCAGATCACACCCCTTATTTACCCCACTCTATTATCTCATCAAAATAGAGCGCTTTCCATCCTCCTTGATGGGTGAATTTTCCATAAGTATCTTGATGAGTGACTTTTCTTCCTTCATGTTTTAAACATTGTGTTGGAAACTTTGTTACTGACTCTACCAAGGTGAAAGGAATCCAACTTGTGTCATACCAATTGTTGTGGATCCCCCCATGATACAAGATCCTTCCTCGGTTTGCAGACCAAGATCTCCAGGCCAGGTAGACCCTGCCATGCTTCAGTACCAGCCCACCCAGAGAATCATGGAGTTGGCCAGACCCGCACTCAAGGGGAAGGCCATCAGACCTCCACCCGGGTCAGTCTGGATAAATGTAGTTTGGTCTTAGTATGTAGTTTTGTAGAGTTGTACTAATTACATATTTTTCTGAAATTCCTAGCGGCCATTATTAAATTAACTTTACTGTAAGGAAAAGCAAAATAAATCTCTTCATTGCAGAAAATCCTCTTTATTAAAACTTTTCTTAATCCTACAATTCCATTTAGCTTCATTCTTTGACATACTTTTTTCTTAAGAATTATTAATTAGATTGATAAAACAATAACATTGCCACCCTGAAAAAGGGAACCAATTTTTACTAAACTGATTTAATTATAATAATATATTATTATTCAAGTTTAAATTTTAATCAAGTTTCTGCTATCAAATGCATAAACATTCACAAATTTACAGTTTAAAAATTTTTGTAATTCATGGATTGGCAAAGCAAGGCTCGTTTTGAATTATAATAATTGTAATAAACTATGAAATAACAAAATCAAATTTACTTACCAAAGTTTCTTTGGGTTACACATATCTCAGATCACTTACTTTCACTACTAAAGTCAACGATCAAAAGAAGGACGAAGTAAGGGTTGACACTCAATTTATAAGTTCGACGTCGAAACTTCTAGAAGGTCCATACAGAATCCTAGCATTTAATTAGCTAGCGCCCACCGCGGCGCCTTGCTTTGCCATTACAATACAGTTGATAAGCCTACCGCTACTGCCTAAGCCTGATTGTTCTAATTTATGGAAAATTACTATTGTACTAACGGTACAGAGTATTTCATTCGGTTTTTTATTTCATCTATCATGAAGCTTGATTAAGTTACGATTGTACTTACATACAGTTAAAAATTTTTTTAAATTTAGAAAAGCATGTGTTGAGCTCTCCCTACACTTATTACATGTTTCAAAATGTGTAGTATGTTTTACCTAAGTTTCCTCGTATTTTTTGTAATAATGATTACCAAGCTCTGGGGAAGTAACATCACTAGTTGCATTATACAGTGTAGAATCCCGCAAACCCGGACTACTGTGTACTGAACATTATCCAGATTTGTGAAAACTCCAAGTTTTAGGAAATGGAATAAACACCACGTTTTTTTGTATTTATTGTAATGGAAGTTTCAATCTTCTCATATACACTCTATGAGCATAGGGATATTTTTATGAAACCTGCTGGTTCATTTGTAGAGCCACCAAGTTCTGCTGAGAAAACCAATTGGATCACATGAGCCTGTTCGCTTTACTTGGGGAAATTTTCTTTATGTCATTAGTAAAAGAGTTAGTACAAAAAAATGCTTGTAAAGAACTTTTATTACTTTTAACCCACTTTAGAACTAAACAACACACAAATAATTTTTAGTAACTCTGTAATTTTATGAATAATACTGGTAATCATCATAACTAATTACATTACAGTGCTATTAGAGCTACATTGTATTAGATTTTAAAAATACAATTTCTATTAAGACTCATTGTTATTATTAGAAATGGTTTTATATGTAGGAAAGCCCACAAAGCCAAGAGAAGATTGTACAATAAAGAGCGTGTTGATCAACTTGCTCAAAGACGAATCACATTCAAGCCACCAGACGAGCCAAAAGTATGTCCTCAATTTATCTAGTTTGATAATATTTTAAACAATGCCAATTTGCACTTGGTTCAATCTATATCTATAAAAGAGGAAGTATGTATATATATTTATAAATATATATGTATGTTGCCTATAGACTCCAAAACCACTCAACAGATTGTAATGAAACTTTCAGGCATTATTAAACATTATTCAATTATGGTTTGTGTGAAGTTTAGTGCAAATCTGTCCAAAGGGCTCTGACCCAGAGGGCATACAACGGTGCAATGTCAAGTTTTAGAAATTTAGTGTTTACAAAATTAACTGCTGTAATTAAAAAAAAATGAATGTTTCATTCAAGCATATGCTTAAAATCATAGAAGTAACCAGGTGTGAGGTATAATGTTGATGTTTGTGTTGTCTTTGGGGATCCGCCCACAGAAGCTCATAATTACTCTATAAGCCTACACGTTTTGAAATTTGACATGGATGATTCTCTTTGTTCATAGGTACTCTCACTAAGAAACGGTTTTGAAAATAAGTTATAGTTTTTCAAACACTTTAGGGCTCTACCTCTCTGGACATAAAAATGACTTTAGGACCTCCGGAGCTGAAATTTGACATGGACCATTCTCTTTGCTCATAGGTACTCACTAGGAAACGGTTTTGCAAATATAGTGTTTTAAGCTTTATAGGGCTTCACCCCACTGGACTTCAAAATTACTTTAGGGCCACCGGGGTTAAAATTTGATGGATGATTCTCTTGCTCATAGGTGCTCAATTGGAAACGGTTTTGCACATATATTTTTTAAGCACTTTAGGGCTCCGCCCCACTGGTCTTCAAAATTACTTTAGGGCTACCGGAGTTGAAATGTGATGGATGATTCTCTTTGCTCATAGGTGCTCACTAAGAAACGGTTTTGCAAATATAGTTTTTGAAGCTTTTTAGGGCTCCGCCCTAATGGACTTAAAATTACTTTAGGGCCACTGGGATTGAAATTTTTTGGATGATTCTCTTTGCTCATAGGTGCTTACTAAGAAACTGTTTTCACATATAGTTTTTAATCACTTTAGGGCTCCGCCCCACTGGACTTCAAATTTTACTTTAGGACCTCCGAGGTTGAAATTTGACATGGATGATTCTCTTTGCTCATAGATACTCACTAGGAAACGGTTTTGCAAATATAGTTTTCAAGCTCCTTAGGGCTCCGCCCCACTGGATTTTAAATCATTTTAGGGCCACCAGGGGTGAAATTTTACTTGGACGTGCCTCTTTGCTCATAGGTACTCTCCAAGAAACGGTTTGCAAATATAGTTTTTTAAGCACTTTAGGGCTGCGCTCCTATGGACTTGAAAATTAATTAGAGCCTCCGGGCTTCAAATTTGACATGAACGTGTCTCTTTGCTCATAGGTGCTCTTGCTTTTGCAATTATTATGATCAATACGATATAAAGCAAACTTTGACTATTCTGGGTTTAAATTTGCAAAATGTCTGTTTATCCTTTGGCCTCACAATAATATTAATATACTTACTTTTATATTCCATTGACTTTTTTTATATTAAAAAACTAATAAAATAGCTTTATTAATGTAAACAACTTAATTTGAGCGCAGCAACGCGCGCCGGGTAACTGCTAGTATCTGCTAAACTGGCTAGCTAAACAAAATTGTTCTCCTCTAATTTAGTTTATGTTATGCAATACTTGAAGGTAGACTAGTAAAATTGACAGAATCTGCAATGTTTATGCTAAATAAATCTGTTTAAGATTTCTCGTGGAATCTCGGAATCTCCAACAGTTATCTAAATAAATCACTAAAGTGCAAAACATTTCACAATGTACCAAAGTTATATGTAAATACCAAACAACATATTAGGCAACATCACTTGTTATGGGTGAAACTTGTTAACTACCATAACAATGGGGGTTTTAAATATTCTTTCATCAGAAACGATATTTTAAAACATAAATTGTAACTTAAAATACACTTTTATGATGAATACACAAATAATAAGATTACAAAGAAGAGAGGTACTTCCTTGAAAGGTACTGGAATATTTTCTACCCGATACTACTACTGTATTTTGGATTAGAGAAGGCATATTGCCTCTGGCAATATTTATACCCAGATTTATAGGGCAGGATAGTTCTCGCCTATTACTTTGTGCATAACATATACTAAATGTATATACAGAACTCAATAAGTGGGGTCATCCTTAGAAAAGTTCAAACGCTATCCATGAATCACATATAACACATTAGTCCAGGCTCTGAACAGGTTGAGCATGCATAAAAGTCTAACGAAATTTGACTTTTGATTATTGTTGGAAACATGTAGTAGATGTAAAAAATCGATGTTGCCACATTTCCAGAGTGGGCACAACACGGGGGACGCCCCCTAGAGGAAGTCGTAGAGGAAACTGTGTTGGCCTATGTCATGTTGTATATCATTTTAAAGGTCTTTGAATGTAGATTCGAATGCCACAAATCCGATCTCTAAAGGTCGATTATAACTCGAGTTATTGCGTTTTGAAATTTCGGCAAAATGCTTTTTATGCAAAGTTTGACTGCCTGCCATTTCTAACTCGATCGTTCATTTATGGTCGGCTTTGCGATATTGCTTTCTGTTAAACATGATCTTAAATCTGACGTTAAATATTTCACAAAAAATTTCGTGTGTTGTCCCAAATAGGACTGAAAATCATTATGTAATTATAATATTTCGGACAGCAATTGAAGGTGGCAAATGAAGACTTAAAATAAAACATTTAACTTAATTTTCAGGATATTTATAAAGAGGAGATAGACATAATTTAAATAGATTTGAAAATAATGTCGCCAACTCGACCTCAAATGAACGTTGGAGGCAGAAATGGTAGCCAGTCAAATTTTGCATGAAAGGATTTTACCGAAATTTCAAAACGCAATAACTTGCGTTATATTCTACCTTTAGAGATCGGGTTTGTGGCATTTTAATCTACATTCAAAGACCTTTAAAATGATATACAACATGACATAGGCCAATTCAGTTTCCTCTACGACTTCCTCTAGGGGCCGTCCCCCGTGTTGTGCCCACTCTGGAAATGTGGCAACATCGATTTTTTACATCTACTAAATGTTCCCAACAATAATCAAAAGTCAAATTTAGTTAGACTTTTATGCATGCTCAACCTGTTCAGAGCCTGGACTACATTTCAAATTTTACAGATGGTGTCTCTTCTTAAGGATAGAGTTTAATTACTTATTATTTTCAGAAACCAGCAAAACCCCTGAGTTACTTTCTTCCAAGAATACAAATCTTATGTCAACCTCCGGAGAGGTTCTTGAAACAGTTTGAATTGCCAATTGTACCAACAAAAGTGAAAAAGGTATGATATGTTCAATCATAAAAAACTTGAAATTATTTATCCTATATTTATAATTTTATTCATTTATAATAAATGAATCCGTTATCCGACCTGATGGGACCAGGCCCATTAGGTCGGATAACCTAAGAGGTTATAGTTAAAGCGGGCAACTAGATAATATGTAAATGAAATGCATTATTGTAGGTATTAATATTAAAAACAAAAGTAGTCTGTCAATTATAGGGGAGAGTAGGGTAATCGTGCGCGGCGGGTAAAGGTGCGCATCGTAGTTTCTTATGAATGAAATAAGTTAAAAAGCTCCAGTATGTGCTGCAGCCTAGCGGGGGACTCAACAACTAATACCCGACCTCGTGGTTTTCGATACTGAAATTTTTGAGGTTATGAGAGGCCAAAATCTAAAAGTCGTGTGTGTGATGTTATTTTTACGCCTCAGAAAATAGTAAGGTTAGGGCAGATCTTTAGATAACTTAATACTTATTTAGTATTACAATTAATGGTTGTCTTTGCTTTATCGTTTGAACCAATTAATTTATGGTTTCATGCCTTCTTAAGATAGTGAGAAAATAAAATACTTATGAATGCAATATCGGGTAATGGTGCGCGGCAGTGGGCACCATGTAGTTATAGGTAAGAAAAAAATTACTTCCCCTTTTCACATTCTTGTTTACAGATGCTCATAAACTGTTCGTCCTGGAGTCATGCAGACAGCTCAGGTGCAGACACTGCAGAAAATTAGCCTACGTGTGTTAATTTTGCATTAACCCTTGAGCAATTTTGTAATTTTAATCAAAACTTTTGTTAAGTGTATTGTAAAGCTCAAAGAAAGTATTGTTTAGCTTTAAGACATTCCATATGTTATATTGATATTGAATTTATATCAATGAAACACATTTATTCTACTTATTTCAACCCATACGTCCCTGCGCACCATTACCCACCCCCATGCGCACAATTATCCGATGGGTAGGGAAATCGTGCGCAAGTGCATATTCTTATATAATGGTGTATATTTAATCAATGTTAATATATATGATTATGATAATTTTTTATAAGAAACTACATTAAATACCAAAGAGATTGACACATGTATTGGTAATTTTTGCCCCCATATTTTCTGGGAAGAATATTTTTCCCTTAGGTGCGCACCATTACCCTTCTTTCCCCTATTAATAAGATGTGTGTCACATGCGATGCACAAGCGAAAAGATAACTAATGATGGGTGACATTCCAGAATATTTGAGTTCCTCTGTGATTTACAACAAAGATTTACATGTTTGGATACAATTATATTTTGATAAAGTGATAAGGATGGGTAGAGATGTCCTGTTGATTCTTAGGAAAGGTTGGTTTAACCAACTATTTTTTTATATTCAGGGTGGAGATACCGGCCCCTATTAGTGTCGAAGCAGAGGGGGTTAATCGAGAGGTTAATCCAAACTGCAGTTGATTCAGGACATGTTAAAGAAGAGTATACAGTCAAAATATTTATTCATCTCAGTTACAACAGGGGATTTGATTTTTTTTATTCCTCAACCTTTTTCTAATGCCTGTATTGCTTTGTGGAGTTTCAATTTTACTGATTTTATACATCATGCTTTTATTATCATTTTGTTCTCATTGGTACGTAAAATAGTCATGCTAATTTATTTCAATATCATCCAAACAACAGAAACTATATAATTTTGATAAATTTTCAGCTTAAAGTGGAGGAGGACAAAGGATACGAATGTCCGGAAAGAATCAAGCAACTCGCTCAGCCACGAGAGTTTGCTGAATTTAAACTGGACGAGGACTACGATCCATACCTGATAAACCCAGCAGCTCTCACTTATGTCGGTAAGGAAATAGATAGCTTGTTGGGGGTCTTTCCAGGACAGGGTGAAATAAATATAAAATCTTTCTAATTTATAGGGTACAACTGATCTCCATGGAATGTTAAAATAACAGCTCCTCAGCTAACTCTAAGGGCGTGCAGCTCGGAATGTCTCACCCGTTCATATCTGGTGACACATCATACACCTCTAAACCCACCTTTCCTCTAAACCCACTTGTAAGCGGCTAGGTAAAACACTCACTGTTGGTGACTCTGATCCAAGTAATGACTAACTAGCATGGGAGATGGATGACTCCAAATTATTAAAGTCACAGTGTAATCTTTAACACGTTGGCTACCGACAGTAGGAAATTCGGGTCGCCGGGACTTCCCAGCAGACCGATCCTAGTACTCGATCTCTCACCACAGACCGAGTCATTGTGACTAACACTAACCCAGAGACCAAAAATTTTGTTTCGCTATTTTAATATAATTTGATGTGTAACATATATATTTGCTCATAAAAGTTGGGAAAAAATTTTATTTCAGTACTCTTTTAGCATTTTTATTGCGTCACATATGTGTGACGTTGGTCTATAGTAATATTTTGTATTATGTTTGTTTGCTATAGACCGACTGTCTCACATATGTGTCATGAGTTGGATGACTGGAAAATAAATGAAAAATAGTTTTACTAGACTAAAAAATACTAAAATATATAGGACAATGTGTTACGCAATAAAAAACGCCATCTGGAATGTTTAGTAAACAAACACTAATGGCAGCATGTGAGCAGACCATATGGCCAACTTTGAAAATCTGTAAAAAATCAAATTGAGGTCCTACCCAGAGACCAAGCGACACACATGTGTGTCACACATTCCCATAGACCGATAAACAGGTTTTAGGTCGATTCAATGGACCAAATGGGCGTGGCGAGTCATTTAACTGAACCGTGACTGCGTCCCATATATGTGTCGTCTGTACACTGGATTTGACCTGAGCGTCCCATATATGTGTCGTCGGTACACTGGATTTGACCTGAGCGTCCCATATATGTGTCGTCGGTACACTGGAAACACCTTGAGCGACACATATATGTGACGCTGGTCTATATTTAAGGTTTCCTTTTAACATTACGTCACATATGTGTGAGGTTCGGTAGCCAACGTGTTAACATACCTATTAATGACTCAACTTTTGCTTAGCTTCTACTGGGGAAAGGCTATACAACAATTTAGAGTTAAGTGCGAACTAATTGTTTGCTTTGACTGTTTCATTCCACTTTTGCCTCAAGCAAGACATCTACCCACAAATAGCCGCAAGCAGCCAGCGCCATTACTGTATTTGATTTCCAGCCTCATTGATTATGTTAACACATTCGCTGCGATAAAACATTTATAGAAGTCACCTGGTGCCTGAAAATTTTTATTGCATAGACATTGCACTGCGTTTTTGTTTGACCATATGGTCCATGCCGGGCCCGGGTGATATGCCTTATGTGACCATGTGGTCCACGCCGCACTCAATATGTTAATATGAATTACCACAAATACAAATATATTTACATATAATTTAAACATATTTAATCACCAAAACCATTACCACTTTTTATGCTTATAATGCCCTCTGATCGATATATTGAAAAGGTTGACTCGAGATTCTGAATAAATAAATGCCTTAGTTAAAACATTTTGAAAAAGCCATCTACCAATACCGTGTTATGACACAATTTTTTTATTGCTTTTAAATAAACATAAAATTCAACTGTAAAAGTTATTACACATTTCTGCCACAGCCCACAGCCACTTCTTATTGGAAATCTTGAGCATAATCTAGTAAACAGACAACAAGCAAGTTACAGGCACTGTTTCGGTAAACGAGAGCTAGTGTGTTTGATTCGTTGCAACAATGTGAATCTTGCATGTGGATCAGGATTTGTATGATATGATGGATGATACAACACTCTAATTTTTTATCCTAATTTTTTTTATTTTGATTTTTGCAAAGTGATTCTCATCTTTTAGCATAGCTACATATAATTTTACTTTGTGGTTGTAGGCAAAACAAAATTTTAACTATGTTTTTAGCAGAGTCTCTTGATATTACATGAGATTTAGAAATTTTGTAATCTATGAATATATAAGATATAAGATATATATATGAGTATATAAGACAAGATGATTGAAAAATAACTATTACAATCTGTATTAATAATATAGACAAAAAATGTGTGTGTTATCAAAGTAAACAAAACAGCTAATGAGAGGTAATTTAATAACATCGTTGATGGTGCGTATGTTTTTGTAGCAAGATCAATTTATACCAGATATAAATGATTGAGCATAAAGCATTGATTGCAAAATTAGAGATATTGGTGGGTATGGGCAAAGGAAGTGAGTTCAATTTTAATGATGATGAGCATTAACTAAATCATTGCTGCCACTTTATGCTCACCATCTTTATTGAAATATTAAAACTATGTGTTAAAAGTATGTATGGTGTTCAGTCTGCAGGACACATGAACAGATTTAGGTCTAGATATCTAGGGTTGTGAGCTTAGTAGAAGATATAAGACATTTGAATACTAAATTAAACGCTAAAACCTCCATTTTCTTTTTTCTTTCTTGTTTATTTTTTACAGGCATTAAATGGTTTTTTTCTAACTACAATCCTTTGGTAATTTGTGTTAGATTTACAACTCAATGCCATTGTTAAAATATATATATAAACCACAAAATCTGGGGGTTAGGCTGGCCCCCATGCATCCATGTAAATCTGACCGTGGCCGGACATCGACACTAAAGGAGTTTAGTGTATTTTTAGAAGTGTGAATAATACAAAATGTTCAAACTCATTTTCAGCAACTGAAAATATTAAGAAGATGGCAGAACCTCGCCACAGAGAAGAGAAGAGAATAAAGAAATAAGTTCAGTGGAAGGTTATAATCATAAAGGATTGGTGAAAATCAGACAAATGGGCTGACATCTCATTGAACTTACTGATTTGGAAATGTAATTATATTTTAATTTGATAAATATTGAGAAAAATATATTTTTATTATTATTTTTTTAAAAGCTAACAACAATTCCAAGGCTATTTGTGTTAAAAGGTTAAAATAAAAAATTAAACCCCTATTATAAAAATTAAATAAGAATATGGTCTAGCATTTCTTCAGAAAGTTCTGAAGCTCCTGACCCCTATCCTGCATAATACTAAGTAGTCCAAAGAGAACTAACACATTGTAAAAAAGAATTTATTAAAAATATTTTAACTATATACCAACAGTTATAGTACAGATGGAAAAACTCAAAAGTCCGTGGTACTTAACAAATATCAATATTATTTGTTACTAATAAAGGCCACCTTTTAACGCTCTGCAGTTGTTAATTAAAAACTTAGCACATCACACACCTTTGCTGCATTTCTTGAGGATAAAATTAACATTGGTATTGGCATTTTTTTTATATTTTGTTCTATGTCAAGAACCATGGCATATTCTGAGAAGATTTCTAACCTAAACCACCTGAGAGAGCAGATAAGAGATGCTATTGCATATATTAGTTCAGAAATTCTTAGAAATGTTTGGCAGGTGGTTGAATATGGATTTGACACCTGCAGAACATAAGGTGGCCATATTGAGATTTATTGAGTACCACTAAAAATATTTGAGTTTTTCTATCTGTGCTGTATAAATTTCACTTATGTCCCTATTAAAAATGTTGTAAACTAAAATCATTTTTAAAATGTGTGCGTTATTTTTTGACCTCCTTCATATATAGGAATGTTTACAGAACCCAATAAGTTGGGACATCCCATGTTAAACATTTTTTCCCCCCGAAAACCAGAGTAAAATGAGTTGCTGATGCTAGGGTTACTTGATCTAAATGTTCATAAACATCCACCGCAAAGAGGTTTGTTTACGTTTTTGCTAATCATGTGACAAATCTCACATAATGAAGTGTCTGAAATTTGTCACTTGACTTAATAGGCATAAACGTAAACAACCGTTTTAAGTGGATGCCTGTGAACACGCTCATTGCCGTAGATACTTCTTCTTTCTGCCTCTCAAATGTCAAAATAAGCATGTTTAACCCGTGAGGGGTCGCGTCGCTGTCTTTTCCACCGGGGTTTCAGATTTCTAGTTATATCTCTGATACGTCTTGAGCTATGGTGACCACCCCTCGTATACCTTTCATTGGACTCGTCCACTAGCCGGCAGATCATATGTCACCCCCCTCCCCCGCGCCAGTCGTCGTCTGAAGTGTGTTTACTGCGGACACTGGTGGAATCCACCGTGCGCCACCCATCTCATTTGTGTGATTTTGTTGTTTTTATTTGTGGCGTTTGCCTGAATCAGTGACTTTTTACGGCCTGATATGGATTTTATTTATTTATATTATTTTTTATTATTTTTATTATTTTAATTATTTTTTATATATTTATATTAATTATATTATTTTATTTATGACTTTTTAAGATCCAAATTTACTTTTCCATACAAAATTTGTGTAGATTAGTTGTATTTTGCTACTTTTGAAGTATCTACTTTGTTTCTAGTTTTTTTTTTTTTTTTTTTTTTTTTTTTTTTTTTTTTTTTTTTTTTTTTTTTTGTATCTAGTTTTGTTTTAAATGTTACTAGTATGTTATTATTATTATTCTATAATATATTATTATTAGTAGGCCTATATTAGTTTAATATTATTATGTTATCACTCGGAGATATTTATATGTACCTAGAGTGTAACATGTATACAATAAAACTCACATTTATCACACTTTTGTTGATTTTTTCGTAGCCTGATGGAATCCGTGCGCGTCCCCTCGCGGAACTTTCATTCACGCGCCCCCTCGCGGGTTATTTATAAAAATTTAAAAAAATAAGAAATTTCTACAAAATTATTCTAGGCGGTTCTTTCTATTCAACCAATTAACTGAATTGTTAAAAAGAAATAGTGGTGGTACCATTGAATATACTAGTGTGAAAAACTTCTCATAGCATAGGCATGTTTGAAAGCAATTTACGGTAGGGTGCTCTTCCGCTATGAACATGAACATGAAGTACAAGTGACCTATGATGGGTGAATCAATATTACGAGGGCTATTCAGAAAATAAGGAATGTTTCCGTCTTACGCCGTTTGGTGCGCGCTTATCGACTATTATACTAGAGGGTATGAGAGCGCTCGGGGCCTCAGTGGCGAGTGGCTATCCAGCAGTGACACTAGGAGCATCGTCGCGCTGCCAGTTTTCTTTATTTTTAAATTCAAAATGGCCGCTCCCATTAAAAATCCCGCCAGTTGCGAAGTGCGATTGGTAACACGGTTTTTGTTGGCAAAAAGCTTAAAACTGATAAAGATTTATCGAAAAGTGTGCAAGGTGTAAGGGAACAATGTCTTGAATGAAAGTTCTGTGCGTAAATTGTGTATTCAGTTTACAAATGACTGAACCAATGTTCTTGATGAGCAGTAGAGTGGACGATCAAACATTGTGACTGACGAAATGGTCACTAAAGTTGACAAGAAGATCCGTGAAAACAGCTGCTCCACCATAACGGAGCTTTCATTATCTTTCCCTCAAGTTTCACAGACTTTGCTGTGTTGAAACTAAAAGAATAAAAATCGATAAATTTCAATTGGTTTTAAGTTTTTTGCCAACAAAACCGTGTTACCGATTGCACTTTGCAACTGGTAAGATTTTTTATAGGAGCGGCCATTTTAAATTTAAAGATAAAGAAAACTGGCAGCGCGACAATGCTTCTAGTGTCACGGTTGGATAGCCACTGAGGCCCCGAGTGCTCTCATACCTTAATATAGGCGATACGCGCGCTCCTAGCGGCGTAAGATGGAAACGTTCCTTACTTTCTGAATAGCCCTCGTATAAGTCACACCATATAAGTTGACGAATGGCAAAAAATAGCTGGGATGGCGAGGGGGGAGAGGGAGTACTTTTCCAAAGCATCATGCTTACATTACATGCCAATTTTCATGGAGCAGCTGATTTTACAATAGTTTTAATGGATTTTCAGCCTTGACACCTATAATATATATTGTGACTTATTACTTATGTAATAACAGCCTGAAGCGTCAAAATGAAATTTTTCATGTTGTACGCATTTTGAACATTTTACTGTTTATTTTCAGGAGCTATCAGTTTCTTAAAATTAAGATAATTTTTTGATGGTTGTCGGTTTTTGACACATGACACATAATTTACACATTCTTCACACATTTTACATATCAACATTTAACAAATACACACAAAGACGAGACTTTACTGCAGTGCGCCAGACTCGTGGGTCGATCCATGGTGTAATGCTGTAGGCCTACTGGGGATTTTGTCGGAGGTTAGGATGAAGTAATCTTACCAGCTGACCGGTGGTTGTTCGATACAGAGTTTTTATCTACATTGTTGAACAGGTGATATATGATTTTGTTGGTGTACTCATACCATTGACTTTGTACACTACGTGAGTAGACTTCTCATAGGCCTACTGGGGATTTTGTCGGAGGTTAGGATGAAGTAATCTTACCAGCTGACCGGTGGTTGTTCGATACAGAGTTTTTATCTACATTGTTGAACAGGTGATATATGATTTTGTCGGTGTACTCATACCATTGACTTTGTACACTACGTGAGTAGACTTCTCATAGCATAGGCGTGTGTGAAGCATATTGACGGTGGTGCGATCTCGTGCGGCGTCCATCGAAGTACACGTAACATATGATAGATAAATCAGTATTCCCACTCTTCTAAACCAAGGATGAAACATTTTATAACTAAATGTTATGTTTATGTTTTGATAAAATGTTTTGGCAGCACTGTAAATTCAGCTGAATAACAACAACATCGATGGCAGCAACTCTGGTGCGGCGTACATCGAACTTTCAAATTTTTGCCTCAAACTAAATGCATTGGATGAGAGGTCTATTCACGTTAGTGTACATAGTCAAGGCTCATACTCTTTCTTCTTATTTAGCAGGCTGTCTTTGCCATGAGTGCTAACACATTTTGAAAAATTAATATCTCTTCTTACACCTGGGTTTTATTTTTATAATCGATTTATTGATAAAAAATACAAGATTTAAATTAGCCAACCCAAAACAAAAAGATGGGACTGACAATTAATTCATCCCATTCTCTTTAATAAACAAACACTCAGAAACAATTGGGAATGAATTTTGAAGAAATTGTTTTTTGCCCTGGATACAAAATTAACAGACCAAACTTTCGGAATCCCAGAGCCCCAATGGACATAAAACATGGAAGAGGAGTTTATATGATTGAGTGAAATGTGAGAAATGTGAGTTATACTAGTAAATCACAGTCTAGGATAAACAACAGCATGTCTATCTAAAACTATACAACAAAATGAGAAATAACGTGAAGGTCTTCATGAAAAGTATGTCGATTAAAAAAGGCTGCTTTGCTTATACGAAAACACGTGTTTTTCTTTAATTAGGAGAGCCTAATTTACAGTGAGTTAACATCTATTTTGAGGAGTTCTGTTAAAATATTGTGACCCTAAAAATAACAAAATCTAACAGGAGCGAAAATATTCATTCAACTCATTGACAATAAAATGGGTATGATGAACACACTGAAAGAGTACTAGCCCTGAATTGGGGGATGAGCATCTATAAACTTTTTTCTCATTGCCACTGTATGTTAAATATTAATACATCCTTATGTCTCAAAGACTATTTCTTTCAAAAACCTATTTTCTATAGACAGTACAGGATTGCAAGGAGTTCTTTGGAGGAGGATGTTCAATGCAAACCGTAACAGAAAAAATATTACTTTATAAATTAAATCCTCTGAAAAGTTTTGTGGTGAAGTGCTGGTATTCCGTTATGCTCAGTACAATTTAATTGCTTGTTTAAGGGCTTTTGCCCCTTAAAGACAGTAGTGATTTAACATTGAAACAGTTTAAACTGAGTTGGGGTAAAATAGCCCTCAGATGTAAAGTTTTATAGAAATAATTTTATTACATTCAAATATTAGTAACAAAACTTTTTATAAACAATTTGAGTATAAACTCTTAAATATTGTTTTTTAATTTCAAAATTCTAAAACTCTATCCGTAACTCTCGCACATTTACCAATAAAACAAGTGTATTTAAAACTTAGAAGCTATTATACATATAAATTATTAACATATCCTGTAATGATTGTCTGAAAGATTCCCCAATGCATACGGACTCGTACCGTTTGTATGGAGATAAAATGTTCCTCTGGCCCTGAAACCAAAATTTAAATTTCAAAATTTTCACACAATTTGTCATGATTTAATTCAGTTAAATTGGTAAAGATTAATTTGTTCACTACACAAGCTTTATACTGCATAAAAATAACTGTAAAAATGTATTGTTATCATAGAAATTCGATCAGGTGTCACTTTTCTTAACCGTCACTCTTTTCAGTTGCTGCATAGATGGAGTTTTTGCTAATGTTAATGAGTCTTAAACTAAACCATGATGAGTATATGAGATTGTGATTGGATACAATGTGAATGGTCATGAGTTCATATAATTATGTATTATTATTCACTTGAACCGGGTTTAATTTCTTCCAAAACCTTTTGAAACTACATAATGTGCAGGTTTATATGCACAATTCTGTTATCAGCCTATTCACTCAACTGTCTAGTCATAGTCCTGACGGTGACGGCTAATAAAGTTTCCACATTTAAGTAACAATTCATTTTCATTCTTGTGTTGCCTCATGCCATAAATTAAAATTGTAATTTTATTTGTATTGCTTAGTAACATTATCAAAAAGTTTATGTTATAAATATAAATTAGTGTTTTGAAATAACAATGGAGACAACCAATGTTTTCGTTCACATCAACGTTTCTACAGCAACCTATAATATTGTTCCTAACACTTTTTGGATAAAAAACGATAAAATATTGTTCATAAGCACTTTTTTAAGAATAAGAGGAAACGAGATATAGCTGCAGGGCGCACAAAGGTTAAAACTATATCTTTGAAAATAACCTACTTAAGTTTAATTGATAATTTTTTTTAAGTTTTTAATTAATCAACTATAAAACAAAAACTTACATTGTATTGACATGCTCTCCCATAATAGCTGTTGAATTATGTTTACAAGCCCCTGACTTATAGTGACGCCAACTGTCACATGCGGTTCCAATAAAACCAAGGCTGGTGATTGACTCTGCAAAAAATCTAAACGCTCTTCTGTGTGAGCAGAAACCTGAAATATATTGTTATTTATTATACGACATACATTTAAAATGATTCTACAACATTCATTGACACAATTTCTGACTGTGCCGCAACACTCTTGCACAGAATAATATCGGCAAATTTAACCAGCTGTTGAGCTGGTTGAATTGTGCATGATTGTTGTGCATTTATGAGTAAGGATTAAAATCTTAACTGCTAACCAGCTGCACTGATATCTTGATGTAAATTACTTAAATATTGGTCATTAAATTCTATCAACCAACAAGGTTAAACTAGATATAGAGTGCTACAAAAATAGGACAGTTTGTCCCCTGTTTATTGGTGCCATTTCGCCCACGATTACCACCGTTTCCTAGGTAACCAGTTCTTTTTTTACACTTTCCCACATAAGCAGTTTTCCCCACACCTACATAAGATTTCTATGGTAACCAACTTCAGTAGTCTGTTATCAGCCGCTGCATTCATTCATTCATTCCATGGGGCGGATCTGATCCCAAGGCGCGTCAGCCGCAAGAGCTTTTTGCGCTACCCGTATGTATGTTTCAGAGCTCATCCCAGTTTAGAAACCTGATAAACTTCTGTAGCCTGCAGACAAGCTCCTCTTGAGGAAGGAAAGCGCCCTCCGTAGTCCTCCAAGGGCCCTCTCTCTAGCCTCTTCCAGCTCCCCACAGTCAAACGGCAAGTGATCTGCAGTTTCTTCTGACTGCCCACACTTCCTGCATACCGGGTCACCATTGTAGAGACCCAAGTGCTGCGGGTGCTTCCTTAAAGAACAATGTCCTTGTATAAGCCCTGTTACCTGTCTTATATGCCTCCTCTCCAGCTGCAGAATACTGGAGGCAATTTTCTGAGATGGAGACTGAAGCATGAGCTTACTTACCCTCAGTTGAGGAAGTCTGAACCAGACCTTATTTTGCTCCTCCTTCGCCCATGACATGACCGCTTGGCATGCATAAGTTACTCACGAGAGACAGCACAGAAAGGCTCCGGGCCAGTAAATTCTGAAGATGAAGCTGCATTGGCAAGGGCGTCCGCAGCCTCATTCCCAGGGATCCCTGTATGACCAGGGACCCAGCAGAGCGTCACGCTATTACATGTACCTAGCGCAGATAATGTGGTAAAGCAGTCCCAGACAATCTTTGACCTGAACTCACAGGAGTACAGAGCCCTCGGAGCTGCCTGGCTGTCTGAGAAAATGGAGATGCTCCTGTCCCTGACACATTGCACCAGGTTCACTCTAGCACACTCCATTATCGCAGCAACCTCCGCTTGGAACACCGTGGGATGCAACCCCATAGGGAGACGAATCCCTACCCCCGCTTGCACCCCATGTACTCCAGATCCTGTTCCTCCTCTTACCTTGGACCCATCGGTGAACCATTCCAGATCCACTGGTGGAAGAGGGTTTCCTCCAGCCGCTACATATATGTGGCAATCAGGCCAGTCACTCAGCCCACCAACAAAATCATGGACTTGCCTGTAGACTGGTTCTAGTGGTTGTGACTTATGCCACCGACCACGAATAGACACAGTTGTCAGTGTTGCCAACTGTCTAGTGATGTCAGTGATAGTCCTAGCGACAGACCAAGCGCCACACACATGCGGCTGACGATACTATAGACCGTGCCTATATATCTAACCTTTAAAATAAACTGTTCCGAAGAAATTTCGTATTTAGTATCAAGGAACCATTGCAGCAGCAGATCTGCGGCTGTGGGCTTAGAGTAGAACTCGCCCACTGCAAAAGTTCTGCTCATGTTAACAGACCATCAAATCAAAGTGGTTTTAAAAAACAAACAACAAATAAACAGATTAAAAAAATATATAATCTGCAATTTTTGAAGTTTATTGTGACTAATCATAAATCTGGTAACCGAGGAAATGAGGGTAAAGTGTGGGATGGTTACCAAGGAAACAGCAGAATTGTGTTTGTGTTTAAAATGGTCCCAATGAAACAGGGGACAGCAATTTAACATGTGTTTATCACTCTTTATGTATCTTTCTGGACAAGCTCTTCTGAATGAAAATTAATTAATAAATTGTATTATTTATTATTATTATTTTTTTTTATTTATATTTAACGACAACAAAAATTTAATATTATTAGAAATCTGAAGACTTTGTTTTAAAAGTTTTTTACTCAATATGCAGTTTAACCTCTTTGCAGACAACAAAATACAAAAATCGTTCACAAAAATTCAGCACAACGTGGAATAAACTTGGAGTAAACAGCTTCAAAAGTGTCCTTTCAATGCTTTTTTTTTGCATTGCCCTTCTGTGGCATTTTTACTAAATTCATCAATTTCTATAACAAGAAGTTTTTGTCACTTCTCCTAAAATAATAATTGCTTCGATAATAATGAATGCTTTGCCAACGGGCTCGGAAGTAGAAGAGAAAAGAGCAAAGAAATGTAATTTTAGTTTTAATCTTTCAGAATTATGACATAGGACTGTTGCAGTAGTGCTATGTCACTCTTAGTAAAATATGCCGGATTTTCTTAAACAGATTTTCTTATTATGATAGCAGTCAAGTATGAAGAATAGTCTCAGTCAATATCTTCCCCAATCACGTCACATGACCAGTTAATAAATTTCTCCTGATTATTCATTAAATATATTTTCTTACCAGTGCATACAAGGCAATTAGAACCCTACCAAATAGCGGACACCAACAAACCCTAGTGAGTTCACTGGCGTGGCCACCTGTTTTCAACCACAACAAACTACTTCATTTGTCAAAACCTCAAACTAACTAAATTAAGTTAAAGTATTTTTGTTCTCAGTGTCGTCGTGATGTTAATTTTACAATTCAGGCAAATAAAGTAGGCTAGCTGTTTCAAATTTGAAAAATGTTTTGTTGTGTGTATAGTTTAATTGGAGAAATGCAACAAAAGATCCATTATTCTAAATAGTTCAAAATTGCAACGTGTTTTACATGTGTAAAAAGTAAGATTGAAAGAGGGAAGATTGTTCACAAAGGAACACTGTGTTTTGTGGTTATTTTCAAACTAAGATTGACAGAACTAAAACAACTTTAATTTTACATAAATAAAAAATAAATAAATACCGTACCTCCTTTTAATTGTGACTTTACCTAATTTCATATAGATAACGTAGCCTCTTGTAAACAATACATTCTTATTTAGTTAGTCTTTGGCTAATTTGATTTCATCTTAATGGTACCCAGATAGCATTTTAGTGTTGTGACAAGCTTGGAGCAATGTTGTCACTGACAAGCTTTAAGGTTGTCGTAACATTGTCAGCGGCAAGCATGTAAGCTCGTAACAACTTAAATTAACTTTACGCCAAGGTTGTACTTGACAAAAATTGAGGGTTACACAAGCTTGTCATACCCTTACATGTAAGGGTGTGACAAGCTTGAATATAAGTTTTGTGTATAGTTTCTATGTAAAGTTCGCGCCAAGCTTATAAATATAAGTTTATTTAATGTTGCTTTGTAATGCTGAGGCAACATTAAATAAACTTTGAGTAAACTTTAACCGAGGGTGGTACAAGCTTGTTAGAAAAGTTTGTATATGCTGTAATAGGTACTGTTGTCCCAACCTTGCCCTCAAACTTACATTAAACACACCTCTGAACGTCTCACAAAATTCATTGCGATATTAATCACTTTAACAGTAGTTTACCTGCACTTAATTATTCAAACATATTTTAGTTATAAAGTGACCCAAAAAATGTGTTTTTAAAATAATAATAAGTTTCATCTGCACTAGCCAATTATTTGTGGCAAAATTGTTCAGCGAACACAAAAAAATCAACAAACATTTCTAAAGAACAATCACCTACTATATCCTATACTATAATACGAGGAATATCTGAAGGGATGTGTGTTCCACGATCTCGAAATCTAGCTGTTAGATTTTGCTTAAAGTTTGCATTAAAGAGTGTTTTGGCCCAAAAATAAGTTTAGAAACAGCCTCAACCCCAGGAAAAATCGAATTTGGTCTAAAATTAAGTTTTAAAATTGTAATTTTTAACATTAGTCTTATGGGTTGCTATTTTGGTAACGAAATAACGACGAAATGTAAACAAAAAGAAAGAAAAATTAATGTTAAGCAGACTTTTTGAAACAGCTGTTAACTCTGAAGAGGTATAGTTGGTTGTTGGTGGAAATTTAATTGTTTTTTTTACCTTGACACTATACGGTAACAAAAGTGAATAAAAACCAACGAGCAAGGCTCGGTTAACCTGGTACTGTTTTGTATTAGAGATAAACCAACAAACAAATGTTGGGCAGAACACTGTTCATCCATCGTGAATGTGGCTATAGGCTTGAAAAATAAAAAATTGCCACAAATGAGTAATAAATCAAAGGAAGAAACTTGTCATCATACCAAAATAGATTATTACGCATGATAAATTTAAATTAGATGCATTGAAGATGCATTAAAATCCCATACAAATATTGCACTACAAATTGATTAAACACTCATAGCCTACTTACACTAAACAGAATGAAATTTCAAAAATGTTTTATACAGTCAATATATTAGCGACAAGCATATGAAGTTGTTTAAAACTGCAAATTATATTTAGTATGGAATTAATCTAAAGACCATTAATATCCATCCAATTGTATTGTTAAAAAATACAAATGTTAAAAAACCACAATGAGAGATAAAATGCTTTTAATACTAGGCCTATTTAGCTGTACTTTTTCAAACAAACAAAAAAATAATAATCAAGATTTAATTAGGTACTTTTGAGATTTAAATCTTAATAAATTAAGATTTAAGGTATTTTAATTTTTAAGCTCTAATAACTAAGCCGACTGATAAAAAGTAGTTACAAAAATTAACAAAAAAAATTAAAAATAATGAAGAAACTAACTGTAAACAAAAACACCTCCTCATGATAAAATAAAAAAATACACTGTCATTTAAATCTTTAAAACTTAAATTTTCATCAAAGAAAACAGCAAGTTAAATTTCGGTAAAATTCAGCTGGTAAAAAAACAAAAAACAAATTTCTTTGTAGTAAAAAACAATGTTGCATATGAAAAACGTGAGCTCCTTTCTTACTAAAATATAATTAAATTTAAAAAGAGAACAAAATCTATAGAGCATCAACATTACACTTAATGCGGCATAAATTGTTAGTATGCAGATAAACCTCAACAATAATACTGTTGTATGTAAAATAATCTACATGCATATCAAAGATATACATACATATGTTAAAGAAAGGGGAAAAAAAGTAAAAAAAACTGTGTTGAGTGATATTTACACAATATATTTAGAAAAATGTACAAAAAGCAACACTGTCTCCTTTAACCATCATTCCATCAATAGCCACGATCACCTAGTGCTGCCCCTGGTTCTTCTGCGGGAAAAGATTTCTTCCTATTTTCCCTGGGAAAACAATACAAAAGAGATGGTTAGTCTAAAAGTATATTTTTACTTGACCAGTAATTTACACACTCTTATTTTAAAGTGTCTTTCAGTACTTAACAAAACTATAAATTATTAAACTTGACTGAAGTGTAAATGGCAGTAAATTAACTTTAACCCTCTGTCAGGCATTAATTTTAAGACAAGGAAGTGCGCGATAAAGGATATACATTTTCTCATGATGTTGGTATTGACATTTTTTCTTGGAGAAAATGGATATCTGGCAGGCGATTTTTAGAAGGCATGAATTTTAAATGACTAGGTCCTGTGTTACAGCAGCTGGCATAACTCATCTTACCGTGTTTGAATGACTTGCGACACATTTTACAATAAGCAAAAGTTGCATCTAATATGTTGGCATCAAGCCACAATTTCTTAAATTTACTTATGTAGCAGCCATTGTACAGCTGATGACTAATCAAAAGAAAAATAAGAAAAAGATAAACAAATAAAAATATTCCACACAAAAATTACAACAATAAATTGAAAATTTATAAAACATAATTTTTCATTTGAACATTTGTGAAATATCTTGAAAAATGCAACAATAGTCGGGGTTACGGCCGGCTGAAGCATTAAAAACTCCCATTCAATGCCATAATTAGATAGGATTTCCCTGACTTGCCAGATTTTTTTGCCTATTACCCTGACCACAATTTGTTTCCCTGACTTTGCAGAATGTGGACACCCTGTAATAAAACTTTCTGAATTGAGTTTTCAAACATCTGATGTAATAGCTATTTGTATTAAAAGTTCATAGTACGTCATTGTCGCTCAAGAATAATTATAGATGGCCTTACAAGCATTAGCTGAAACCGACCAAACACTTTGAGAGCAACAAAGAGTATTTGTGCTCGTAATATACATAATATTTTTCCTATCACCATACTTGCAAAGGATTAAATTTCTCATTGTTTACAAAATATCATAAAAGTGATGTTTGATTTTCTTTTTGAACACAAAAACAACTATCAAACATAACTTTTAACTAAAAATAGGAATTTCTCAATGATAACAATGAACAACAGCTATGAAGCGGTTTGTAAAAACAGCTAAACCTATATTTGATTAAGTGTGCAAGAATGTCTTTTGCCACTCTAGAGCGGGTATAAAATGAAAAGTGGAATTGATCTGTTTTGCCTACTGTTTATATTTGTGGCAATGTGATTATATGCAGTGAAAGGAAAAGATTGTTGGAGTTTGGATCATTAAGTCTTCACTGTAGGTATAAAAAGCAATTAAGTTAATTAACATTGAATTCCAATACAAAAGAAAAAAATAACTTTCATAGGCTATTACTTTCAGGTTAAAGTGACATCGAATATCAAGATTAAAAGTATAATTGACAAAAATTTATTTAGGCTACAAGGAGTTCATAGATTGTAGAATTTCTTAAATTTAAAAAGTAAAACTTTGCATGAACAGAAAAAAGTACTCTACCTTCAATTCTCCAAAATTTTGGTTGCATGAGCCAGTTTCTCACAGACTCCCGGATCTGGCTTTCCTCCGCACACTGAAATTTTCGCAAGCAAACATCTGTAAAAATTGTACAATGTTTTAATACAACATAGATCATCTGCCCCAATCAGGAGACACACAGGAGTCAACCACACACCAGCTTTGCTGGTACATATACCTTGAAAATTTTTATGTACAGTACTTAGGCTACTTGGACGAACTGTAGGGCAATGCCCCAAGGTTGCACTGGTGATTAAAGTTGTTAATACTGTAATTAGGTTTGAAAAGATATAAAAAGTCTCCAGTTCATAATTTTTATGTGTTTATAAGTAAAACTGGCACAAACACTAAAAATAGTAATTTTTAATATAGTATTACATTACTGAAGTTAGTATTTTTTTAATACGAAAGAAATGTATAATATGATGTTAAGGCTTTTAGAAATTTTGTTCCAGTTTGTTTTGTTTCTACAGGGTTGCCACAGAATTTTTGAGGCCTTTTTTCCTGACTTTTACTGACCAATCTGAGTATTTTTTCATGACTTTTTGGAACCATGGGGTTTTACAAATAAAGACTCGTTTTTTATGTTTTCAGCGAATTTCCTTTGGAATATTTTTTTTAAAGCAATCTCCTCCATTTTCATACTTGCCCATCGCTTGAATTTTTTTAGAAATACCATCGTCGCAGCGAAATACTAAGCGAATTTCCAATGGTTTAGTTAATTAACTAAAGAAGAAAATAAAAAAAAATTTACATATACATTAATTAAGCTTATTGAGATTTTTATTGGGAATTGTTAAAAAATAAGCAATACTGGTTTCCCATAAAAATAACATGTAAAACTTGTTTTTTAAATTTTCTTTGTAACCAGTGAAGCTAGGTAAATGATTCAAAATACTAATTTTTTTCTTTTGAAAATGGTCTTTATGAAATTGATGAATTAAAATTTTTAAGGTGAAAAATACAAAAAAACCCCTATTTAGACCTTTTTGAAACCCCATAAAACCCTGTTCCGACTGTCCGATCAACCTGGAACTTAACCTGAAGAACGCTGTCTTACACCTTACCAAATTTCATCGAAATAAAAGGTCTGTTTCTGGCTCCCATGGACCTCAAAACAAAAAAGTGATATGGTCCCGGCCTTAGGTCTTACCATGAGTATTATCGTAATAGCATATTCCCTATAGGAAAATTCGCTAATATTCCCTGTAGAGAAACTGGCTAAAAATAAAACAAAGTATTTCCATAATAATGCAAAAACTAACATTATAACAATGAAAAACACAATAGAAATATACTTTAACTACATTATTAATAGGTAACTAATGTGTAAAATTAATACATTTTAGCCACTACTTAGTAATTCTGATTTATGGAAGCGATCGAAAATCAAGACGGTCGGATTGTGCCACTGTAAATTTTCCTGACTTTTTGCACTTTTCCCTTACTTTTTCCTGACTTTCGGCATTTTTTCAAACATTTTCCTGACTTTTCCTGACTAATACCCAAAAATCCTGACTATTCCTGACTTTTCCTGACTTTTAATGTCTGTGGCAACCCTGTTCTATTAACTAAAGTAGGCTACTTTTCCTTGAAAAGGTTTTTAACAACGTAAAATTTGCTTTTTTTATTTACATCTGTTTTTATTTTTTTAATCGTGTTCGTTATATTGAATTGAAAATAAATTTATTCATGAAGTATACAAGATATGCATTGAATTGCATCATAAATTAAACTAAAATATAATTCAATAAAAATAACAATGAAATAGAGCAATGAAAACACTGTAACTCTTAAAAGCAGTACAATTTTTTATTAATCAAATCGTTTTTTTAGTTTTCACTACACCAATCAGCTACTTACTTAGGCCTTCATCAGAGAAATTAATCAGATACGTAGGTCTGTAACTCTGACCGAAGCAGAGCATCTCCTTTAGGATGAAATTTATTTTAAATGGAATAACCTTTGTTCCTTTGGATTAATTGCGACAAAGATAATTAACGCAAAGTTAAAAATAATAAATGTTTTATAGAGGATTTCATTTTTAAAGAGAACCTTTTCATGTTTGACATAGCCATGATGGTAGGGCTTCCCCACGCTTTGAAAGGCAGACAGCGAACACCGATACATTAGGCAGGCAAAATCAGGAACTCGAAAAATCGGATCTAGTCCAGGATGGTAACAGAGCGTGCTCTGATAAAATCTGATTAAATAGTAAATAGATGCAGTTTTAACTATGTATGAAGATGTACACAAACCTTCCAAATTTCTGTACCGGTATCAAACAAAATGCATTGGATGAGAAGTATATTTACGTTATTGTATATAGTCAATGCTAAATTGGAATTTGGCCGCCCCTACAAAACTTTTTGTTCCCACACTTGAGGGATTTTCCCACACAATTTACTCGCTGATGCGACAGTTATAACATCTGAACATCGTGTGAAATTTGCGAAAGTTTTTAATGTTCTTTACCGTACTTTAAAAGTTGTGTGTTTGGCGTAAAGATTTATAGTGAGGGTCCAGTCTTCATGAAAGTATATGGTATTTTGTTTTTCTGGGCGTTTGTGGCTATCCCGTGGGTCGGTTCCCAAGCAGGCTGCATGCTATTTGCAGCGGCAAACGCACTGTGCCACTCCAGTCCGTCAAGCCCTTTCTCCTCGCCTAGTCTTTCAATTTCAGTGTTGACTCACCGAAGCAACTCTGAGCATGAAAAATAGAATAGGCCTATAGTGAAAATAATATTATCTCACGCAAAGCGATGTGTTATCACGATTTGACATCAAATGTAAATTATCGTCCATTTTTAATGAGGGTACGAGTCTGGTAGGAAGGGGCGGCAAATGTAACCTCGGCCTATGGCGGCAAAAGTGCTAGCGCCGGCCCTTGTAACACTGCTTACACATTTTTATCACAATATATAACCGTGCCACCATTTCCAATAAATAAAGTGTTAGGTTTCTCTAGCACATTAAATTTTATATTGCTTAGCATTCAAGATATAAAGAAAAATTTCTACCTTTGAATCTTCCTGAACTTTGCCCGCATAAGCCTCACTGCTTCTCTGATCTGGCTTCTCCTCAGCTATGCCTGAATTTCCGTATAAGGCAATTGTCTGTGAACAAAATATTAAGTAGGCATATAGAAAAAAGCCATACGTATTCCAAGCAAAAGTTTTATTGATAACCTAACCATGATAAAATTAATAAATAGGTTGGGAAGAGCAAAATAATAACTAAGTTAAAGTTGGCAACAATTTCCAAATTTTAATTTATATTTTCAGGGAATTCAAGCTAGGCTAATTAAATTTAACTTGTTATTATTGATTCCCATGATTTATTTATGACGAAAATTGTTTAGACAAATTAGAGAGTTGTTTGTGATGGAGGAGGATTGGGTGATGAACATAAGACACATGAATTTTATTTGATTTTATAAAAATAATTCCTCAATTGCCAAACTAAATTTTAAATTATCAGCATTTAATTCTTTAAGTTGACATAACCACACTTTTGAAATAATTTGAAAGGTTAAAAATTATGTTTACAAGTAGTACCTACGACAAAGTATAATGTGAGTTACCGACCAATAAGTTTTCAGCTTATATTTTCTTGTTTTTTTTTTCTTCTACAAATAGAAAAATTAAAAAAAAAATTATGACACTGAAAAAATACAGCAATTCAAAATTATTATTGTTTTCCCAACTAAAGTTACTGAAAGATCACGGTGCGGGGTTGTTTTCAGTTGAGTTACCAAACTTCAACAAATTTTATCTTCGCCTCCTGATCGAAATTCGACCTAAATTTCGGTTGATTTGAAAGAACCCAAGAAGTTTCAAAACATTTAAAACTGAAACATCTGTTCTTCCTGTTTTTCTATCAGTTGTTTTTACAACAGCTTTCCAATAATTCAATCAATTATCCTTTCTCTATAAATTAACATTGGAACTTTGAAAGCCAGTGGAGCATAGCCCTGGAGTTCAATGTGAATTAGACTGGGATTCTGCTCATCTACAGGATACCTTTCTAACAGTATGCGCGGATTTTTCCTACCATGCACACGAGCTGAGAAAAAGGATGAAAACATGCTTGCATATTAATATACAGTTAATAGTTTTTTTTTCGGTATGCGCGGATTTTTCATACGATGCACATGAGCTGAGAAAAAAGAAGGAAACGAAACATGCTTGCCTATTATTATATAGATAATCGATTTTTTTGGTACGGTATGCGCGGATTTTTCCTTCAATGCACACAAGCTGAGAAAAAATGAGGAAACGAAACATGCTTGCAGATATAGAATAATACAGATTATAGAAATTTTTCCGTTTACAAAGTAAAAGTTAGCCTCTCAGGCCTAGAGCACTTTCCTAGATGTAATGTCTTTCCTAAAAAAAAACTGAATTTGATTTTTTTTAACCAGGCTAATTTTTTTGCAGAGTGGTCAATTTATAGGCCTATACATAAACTTAGAAACTGTAAGTTTTTCAAACCAATAGAAAAAAGTTTTTTAAATTTGACAATTGTTACCAAATTTTAATAACTTAAAGTATTAATAAAAGACCAAAAAACTGGTTGCAAATTGGTTCATAATAAAATTACTGAAATGTTAGTTTCTAAATAGGCATTGTTCACAATTCCCTCAATTCACACTTAACCCGGTCAACACTAAGATAAACCTTTCATATAATTAGAGCTCTGAAGTGAAAGTCATTATCACAGTGCTGGTGGCTATAAATGTAGGCCTATCCACGGAAGCTGAAGTAATTTTTACTAAACTGGAAACAAATTACAAGTAATAAATGTAGGCCTATTCACGGAAGCTGAAGTAATTTTTACTAAACTGGAAACAAAATACAAGTAAGTTTTTCAAAAGTGCACCATGATAGCATCACTTTACACTAAAGTAGCCTAACATATTACATTTCTTAATTTCAGGATGGGAAGACGGGTCTTCAAAAATGCTTAGCCGATAATCTGTTATCTTAACTGGCCATTCTGTCACAATTAAAGAGAAATAAAAATCCAAACAGAAACGCTAGGATCGCTTTAACCACAAACCAGCAGCACTTCCCCAGAAGCCTAGTGGAACTATTGAGTGAAAATTATCAATCGATTCAATCGATATATCGGTCGTATTCAAACGATAAATTACTGTATCGTATCTTTTTAGCAATGATTTTGGTAACTAAGTTACCGGTACCGGTAATTAAAAATTATAAACATCAAACATGATTAGGTTCAACATAATGTATACAATCGAAATTGTAACAAAAACACATTAACAAAATTTCCAACCTACAACATCATATGAAAGCAAACATCCCTCTTTTTCAATTACTGGGATTTACACTTTTTGTGGCATTTAAAAAAATGCAAAAATGGATCCGCTCCCGACATGTAAACGTTTCTTTTATAGAGGTAATCAGCTAGGCCTAGATTGTCGGATAACTTATGTTACATTAAGTTACTTATTTGAGTCCTGTTTTCAATGTTTTTTTGTGACACTCCATGACGATTCAAAGGTTTTGGGTGTTGACAGATGTTATTGGATCTTTTCAGTAGGCCTACCCAATATTTTAATTCATGTATTAGAGATACGGTAGATTCAATTGAACATAGTTTTCAGTCGATATATTGATCGATAATTTTCATTTGATAGTTCCACGGGGAGTCTGCAGAAGTGTAGCCCACAAACTTGAGTTTTCAATTAAGTTTTACTAGGTTAGACTTTTCAATTTCTTTTAACTCGGCTTATCCAAATATAGCCTACCTATGGTAACTCAAAATTTCTGCCAATTAGTTTCCATTAAAGCCTACTATTCTGCTTGAATTCACCATTTTTAGTCCTGGAAATATGAAAATCCATCTCTTCTGTATGTTGGGGATGGGAGGGGGGAGTTACAATAGTTTACAGAAACGATGGTCCTCCCGATTTAAGTTTGAATTGTGGCAAGGCTAGGCCTACTCATGACCTAAGTTGTATCCAAGACAAAGATAATCTGTAAATTAGAATCTAGGAATAACTTATAGGTATAATGTGAATATTCTTACAGGTTAAATACACATTATCTAGCCTAGATGGTGTTGGCTACATTTTTGTTAAATGTAATTAAGACTGAAAATTCAACTTTCAAAGTTAAGGTATTGAAGTTTTGTATTTATGTTTCAGAATTATTGTAAAAATTGGTGTTAACCCTAAATGTAAAATTTTAAGTATTCACAGAAACAAGAAGGCCTAAGCCCCAAGCCTTCAGCAAATTTGGTACCTAACTTATCTTAGTGTGAATGGAGTACTTACATTACTTCAAAGCCTAGGAGCCTCCTTCTTCATCGATGACCAGTAGTAGTAGACTGGATGAATTGTGTCACAATTTTAAAAATAAACTAGCAAATTTAAGTAAAACTAATATTTAAAACTTTGTATTATTAATTTCACTATTTGAGTTTGGGTTTGGGCGGCAGTGTCGGCACAGACAGAAAGTTTACACAAGAAAACTGAAGGTCACGACGAAATTAAATTGAAGAACCAATAATTACGAACAACTAATAACATAAACAAACTAAATTATGTGTCACTATAAAATAACTCTAGATAATTATACAACACGAAGAGAGCAGGAGCAGAGTTAGATTTCGAATTATTTAGAAAGGTTAGTTGGAAAATGGCGGCTGAATGACAATGACGGGGTGGCTCGTTGGCTGCGATGCAGGCGCAGGGCAAGAGGGAGAGAGAATTGTGGGTAGGCAAACCTTACTAAAAATGGTTTGTCAACTTTTATGCTACGCTCGCATTAACCGTTCCCAACAAACTCTACGCAAAACCCGTTCAGGCAGATTTCCTGCTCAGTTGAAACATGAAAGTTTTCACGTCGAGCGTCTGACAATGGTAGAGCAAAGTTAGCCGTAAGCATGTGTGCTATCTGGGTAAGAAGATTAAAATGTAGGATAGTAAACTGTATGCCCACATCTCAATCCCTTTCTTTAGAATTACTTTTTTTACTCCATTAACTTAAAAAAAGTTTTTTTACTCCATTCCTTTTTTCACTCAAAGAATGCCATTAACTTATTTAACTTAAATACAATTTCAAATGCAGATGCTGGTAGGCTATGCCTACTTTTGAAAACCGAACTAATACATTTTTGTTTGCCACCCATCAGCTATAGATGGCTCGGTGTATTTGTGCTCATGGCTTTCGATGGGTATATTCTAAAATTTATTTTATTCGCGTTTTGTCTCAGATCGAATGCAAAATTATTGGATCTTTATGTCGACCTAGTTATAACAGAATTTTGCTTTTAGAAAAGTAACCCCACCCCATCCCTAGACCATCCTCTTTTCTCGAAAGCCATCATGAGCACAGATACACCGAGCCATCTGTAATCGTTGAAAATTTTGTAAACTATTACAACCACTATAATAGTCTAAAGCATTAATAAACATACCCTAAAGGTGCGTTAACACCGAAGGTTGACAACCAAAATTTGATGACTTCTACTGTTTCATCGATAATGTGACAACTTTTGGTTGTCAACCTCTGGTGTAAATGCACCGTAATAGAGAGTTTTTGCAACATACGATAAATCTTATAGTAAATACTTACTATTTTTTTTTATTTGTAAATTTTAGAATAGGATTAAGAAGCATGATTAAACTGAATAAACAATGTGTAATAAAGTAATTGAAACTGATCACTTCTCGACCAGTGTTTTTAACTTCAAGCAGTCAAAATAGCTAAATTTAATATAGTTAAATAGCGTTTACCGTATTGATTTTTGAATGTGCAAAAACCCTCTAACTATGCCAATACAATGGTTTCTGCCACTGCGAATATAGATTTTCTTCTACATAATCACTCTGCATTAAATAATAAATTGACCTAGGGCTTAAAGATTTATTTTTAACAAAGATTTATGGACAGGTGTGTCAGAAAAACAATCAATTATTAAAGTTAGTTGAACAAAAATACATGTTAAAAGTAAACTAACACAAAACTTTTATTAAATCAAATCTTCTCTTTAAACAATACAAAAACTCTTGATGAAAAATATGCTCTCCATAAAACCTCTTTAGTTTTCTCTTATTAAAAAAAACACCACCCATTTAAAAACTCTACTCAACTCATTTCAACAAAAGGTAAAAAACTAACTATCAAAACAAAATAATATGTGATTACAAAAACAATAAACATATGATTCTTAATAAAATCAAACACATTTAAAAACAGGTAATTTTAAATTTGTCATGACACATATTATATACAAATATTATTAATTCTAACACCTCCCCTTGTCATGACAAAAATTTAATCAGAAACAAAAACAAACTATTCCACTGATCGAAACAATTCTGTGTCTAGCAGTCATTTCTAGTCCACTAATCCAAGCAATTCTCTGAATCTAGCAGTCACTTCTCCAGATAAAGCCTTAGTTAATACATCCGCCACATTAACTTTGGAAGAAACGTAATTAAATTTAATGATTCCTTTAGCCACAATGTCTTTTAGAAACAAAAATCGTACGTCCATGTGCTTTGTTTTCTCAGATACTACGTAAGTGGAACTGACACATATTGCACCTTGATTGTCACATTTGATCTCAATAGGCTCTGTCACAATCATTCCTTCACCTATCTCAGTGAGGAGGTTTCTCAACCATAAAACTTCTTTTGAACATGCAACCATGGATACATACTCCGCTTCAACAGTTGAAGTTGCAATAATCTGTTGTTTTTTACTTGACCACATTATTGGTCAACCAGCGAACATACATATAAAACCAGATATTGATTTTCTGTCCTCAGAATTTGCATAGTCAGAATCACAAAATATCTGTAAGTTATTATTCTTTCCTCTTCTGTAACACAGTTTGGTGTCTTTGGTTTTCTTCAAATATCTAAACACCTTCTTTACTCTCTGCCAATCTTGAACAGTTGGTTTTTGCGAGTACTGGCTTAATTTGCAGACTGCAAATGAAATGTCAGGTCTTGTATTATTTGCAATGTAGAGTAAACTACCCACAGCTCTCTGGTACAATGTTTGATTACAGTCATCCGCTTCTCCCAATACTCTTTTATCACCAAGATCTAGAGGAGCTACACAACCTTTTGCATTCTCTAAGTTGAACTGTTTAAGTAGCTTCTCAATGTACTTTGTCTGATCTACATACACCGCATTTTTAGTTACATTCACAGACATAGATAAAACAATTTTAATTTGTCCATGATCCTTGAAATCCAAGAACTTGCTCAGTTTCGATTTAAACCATTTTAGCTCCTCCGAAGTTCCAATACAAATTACATCATCAACATAAATTCCTACTACTATATGTTCGTCAAAATACACACAAGGTTCACACACTGACCTTTGAAGGCCGATTTCTCTTAAAACATTGTCAAAACACATGTTCCAATTCTTCGCACTTTGGTGTAGTCCATACATGCTCTTTTTCAACTTGTAAACACAGTTCTTCGCTTTTGCAAAACCACTTGGCTGTTCAACATAGACTTCCTCCTCGATGGGACTTTTTAGATATGCTGCATTTACATCATAATGTTCTATGCTCCAACCTTTATCAACTGAGAGGGCAATCAGAAGTCTAATAGTCTCTCTTCTTATAACTGGACTGTACGTATCCCAGAAGTCAATACCTTCAATCTGTGTATATCCTAAAGCAACAAGTCGGGCCTTATAAACATGTTCGTTGCCATCATTTCCCTCTTTAATTCTAAACACCCACTTAGTGCCGATTATATTTTTGTCTTTTGGTCTCTCAACTAGTTCCCAACAATCATTGTCTTCAAACACTTGCAATTCTCTCTTCATTGCTTCTTCCCATTTTCTACTGTTTGGACCATTTAGAGCTTCTTTCACATTTTTTGGTAGACTGGCGTTCAAGTCAGATACAACACTCAATCTGCATCCAACACAATCAGTACAGTGCCTAGAGTTTCTGATTCTCTCCGATCTTCGAACATCAGGTAGGCCTATATCAACATTAACAAACTCATTTTCACAAATATCTCCTATTGTGCCTTCTCCTCCTTCAATTGATTCCTGCTCATCACTAGAACTGCCACTTTCTTGCTCATCACTAGAACTGTCACTTGAGTTCAAATTGATAATTTTTGGTTCTTCACAACTCTTAGTAGTTTGTATAGGTTCAGCCAGTTGTTTTCCTCCCCTAATCTTCATGGGAAAAACTTTCTCTTCGAAAATGACATTTCTTGATAAAACAATAGATTCATCTTCTAAATCCCACAATCTGTAGCCTCTCCTATTTTCAGGATATCCCAGAAAAATGCATTCTTTGGCACGAGGTTTCAAATTATCAGTTTTGTGTGCTCTTCATACACCCATACACGACATCCAAAAACTCTCATTCTGTCCAATTCCTCATCAGTCAGTTTTTTGCCAAACCACAATTCATACGGTACACCATTATTGATGGAGGTAGATTTACATCTGTTTTTTATGTAGCATGCAGTTTTTAGAGCCTCACCCCAAAAACTTAGTGATAGTCCACAATTTAATAGCATACATCTCACCATAGTCAGCAACTGTTGATTCAAACGCTCAGCAACACCCATTTGTTGATGTTCTCTAGGCAGAGACAGTCTATGAAAAATTCCATTATTTTCACAAAATTCTTTAAGTTCATTGTTACAGTATTCACCTCCATTATCTGTTTGTATGGACTTCAAAGTTTTTTCATGAAGATTTTCAACTCGATTCTTGTATTTCATTAATTCTTCGCAAACATCACTTTTATTCTTTAGGACACTAACTTCAGTGTAGCGTGAAAAATCGTCAGTCAATGTTAAAAAATACTTTTCTCCTCCTTTGGAGTTTGGTTTCACGTAACACACATCAGAGTAGACTAGATCTAGTGGTGCAGATGACCTCACAGATCTGTCTAGAAAAGGGGATTTCTTTGCTTTCCCTTTAGAACACACTTCACATTTATAATTTGTATCCCTTTTCTCAATCATCTCACTGTCGGGTAAGTTTTCAGCATGACCAAAGCGCTGATGCCACAAATCTCTCGTCACCATTTTTAAGGCAGTAACACCCTCTATTTTCTCATCTGAATCACATTTAGGCTCATGATTAGTTTTCTCCAACTCATACCAATCGCATTTGATTACGTACATGTCGTCATTTCCAGCACTAGCACAAAAAAGTTCCTCATCTCCACTAAGTTTGTCAAACGCCCTCAGTACACCATTATCAATTGTGTATCTCACTCCGGTTTTCTCCAGCTGCCTCACCGATAAAATGTTCTCCGAAACATCAGGAACCCATAAAACTTTACTCAGTTTCAATGTCCATCCGCCATTGTCATCATGTATCTTCATAGTTAATGATCCAACACCCTTCACATCGCATGACACTTTTCTCATTCCCATTTGCACTTTTCCACCAACATTTTCGGTGAAATCGTTTAGAAGTTCTCGAAAAGGAGTTATATGATGATTGCATCCACAATCTACAATCCAAATGTTTGCATTTTGAATCTCATTATCTTCCAAGTCTTTTTCCTTCTCACCACTTTGACATCCTCTCATCATATGCGCTGAATATTTCACTTTCACCAAACTGTTTCCAACCTTTCTCTCTTCAAACATTGGCTCACTTCTTTCTTCATAGTGGAAGTTCCTGCTTTTTAAGTTACTCTCTGGTTTGCTAGAAATATTTTTTTCACATGGCTTTCTTGAATTAGGCCTATTTTTACATTTTGATGATGGGTGTCCCTCCTTACCACAGTTGTAGCAAATAACGCTTCCTTTTGCTTTCGCTGTCTTAGCTTTTGGACATTCACGCGCAAAATGGCCAGATTCTCCACAACAATAACAAGATTTTTATCTTCATTACTCGTCTTTTCATACTTTTGGCTTCTAACTTCATCCTTCAAAAATTTTCCTTTGTTTTTCATCATGTAGGTTTTTATTTCTTGATTTTTTCTCTCATTTTCCAGTCTCTCTCTCTGTAACCTATTTTCTTCAAGCAATAACTTACTCTTCACATTTTCAGAGGTCAGTTTTTCTTCATTTAACTCCATTACATGGGTAATTTGTTTATAATACTCCTGTCTTAAACCCCTTAACATATAAGCCGCTAAGTCTTGGTCATTGATGTTGGAACCGTGATTTCTTAACTTTTCCACCAATTGTTCCACTCGATTAAGATACTCCAACATGGATTCTTCAGATTTCTTTGTACATCTTGATAATTCATCCATTGTGTTCACAAACTGGAGTGGGGAAATCTTGAGATGAATTGCTTTTAGTCGGTTCCAAGCATGTTTAGCTCTTTCATGTTTTGTGACATCATTTAAATAACAATCTTCGACTAATTCAGTCAAATAGCTAAGTGCGATCAAATTCTCTTCTTCCTCTTTTTCATCAAGGTCTTCATCATCATCATATCCGGGGTCAATGGCATTCCAGCACTTTTTCCTCACTAAATAAGCTTTAACTCTTTTACTCCACACGAGATAATTGTTTGGTCCTAGTCTTTCTATTTTGACACTTTCACTGTTTTTAGGCATCGTTTGACAAGATTTCTCAATCAAAAAACACAAAACAAAGTACGCATGGAAACAACACACGTGGGCTCTGGGCCCATAACCTGTCAGAAAAAACAATCAATTATTAAAGTTAGTTGAACAAAAATACATGTTAAAAGTAAACTAACACAAAACTTTTATTAAATCAAATCTTCTCTTTAAACAATACAAAAACTCTTGATGAAAAATATGCTCTCCATAAAACCTCTTTAGTTTTCTCTTATTAAAAAACACACCACCCATTTAAAAACTCTACTCAACTCATTACAACAAAAGGTAAAAAACTAACTATCAAAACAAAATAATATGTGATTACAAAAACAATAAACATATGATTCTTAATAAAATCAAACACATTTAAAAACAGGTAATTTTAAATTTGTCATGACACATATTATATACAAATATTATTAATTCTAACAAGGTGAACTTAGACTAATTGGTGAAGTCCCAACTAATATTGGCCACTATTGGAGGCATCATATCAATATAGTACAGAACAAAATATCACACTGAAACTAAATTCGATAAATTAGTTTTTGAGGTTTATTGAATGACTAAAATTTCAAGTGGCCTAAACGTCATCTTCACCTCTGGACTAGTAGCGCAGTTGGTTATGTTAGCCACTTTCCTTCAGCTTTTGGGTAAAATATGGCATTTTATTTTCCTGTTTAGGACGCCGTTTTTTAAAAATTTTCTTAATTGAAATTGAAAATATTACTCCCTGTGACAACGCAAACTAACTCAATTTTCCTTACTTTTAAGTTTTTTCTACTAACTTAATACCATAAGTTACCGTTTTTACTGATATATCAGGTATGAAGGCCCTAGATATAGCCTTAATCGGCTTCACTATTTAATGAAGCAAATTCTGTGGCTCAGGCCTACTTGAAACATCATTGAATTGGTGGTCATTAGGGTGGTTTGAATAGGTTTAATGATCCAACTTAATTAGTGTTTGATTGAGTCCAATTTCATAAGTCCTATGCTAAATCTTGAGCTTTGCTAAATGAAACAGCCTAAGCCTAATCCGAAAGAATATCATAGGCTATTGATCCAAGAAGACTTATAGCCATTCCCCACCCATAAAATAATATTCAATTCATTTGGACGCGAAAGTATTTTTTTTTTTTCAACTTAAATATTTTGAAATTGGAAGAATTTTCTCGTAGGTAAGTTCTGCTTTTCTGGAAAAGCTTGGAGGTTATTTCTGAAGACTCACTATTTTCCAGGCACAAGATTGGCGATATTTTTCAGTAGGCCTAATGATGATTTGACGAAAAATTAGTATATATGCTTAAGTTTTATGCTATCCATTTGTGAGTTAGATCAAAATAACTTTCGAGGAAATTTGCAGTGAAATTCATCTAGGAATGTTAAATTTCACCAAGCACTTAACTGGACTGAATGATAGAATTTTCTACATTCAAAACTTGGTATTAGTCTATGCAGTATGTTTAATTTATTAAAACAGAGTTTCATAAAAACATCCTATTGAAAATATTAGTTTGGTTAATAATCATTAAGTTAATATCGTTGATATTCTCAACAAAGCCTCTTCATTTCGTTGAGGTTAAAGTGCTGCACGAAATGTAGTCATGAAATGTAAACAAAATTGCAAAATGTAAACAAAGATGACGACACTGGCGTGGCTTGGACATGTCGTCTGCAGATGTCCGCTACCTGGTAGGATTCTATTTGCCTTGAGTGCATATAAATAATCACCTGCAAAAAGTAAGCATAACAGGTCATTTCCACTGTATTCATTTCATTCCTGCGCGCTTAATCAAATAGCTATTTAAGGTCAGCCGTTGTGACAAACCATACCTCAGCTGTTTGTCATTGTTGTCCTTCAGTAATTGCTGTTTTCTTAGTTTGAGGTTATGTTTGATAGTTGTTAATTTGTTCAAAAGAAAAATAAAACATAACCTAAATGACATTTTGTATAGAATAAACAATTTTATCTGTTGCAATTATGATGGTAGGAAAATCGTGTGTGTATTACAAACATAAATAGTCATTGCCGCTCTCGAAATGTTTGAACGCACTCAGCTAACGCTTTGTGTGGCCATCCACAATTCTCGAGCAGCAAAGACGTACTTTGTGCTCTTAACACACAAATAGCTATTAACACGTTCATTGCTGAAAATTATGAGTATTACGACCCTAAAATGCGAAAAAATTATTATGTGATTATTTCCTCAAAAATGATGTCAGGATGTCCAAAATGATGAAACTAGTTGTCTTAGAGTCGATTTTGGGTGAAATTGGTGACGTCACGTCCGGGGCGGGAATTCACGCCCTTAGGTCCTGGTGCCGGTCCTTGTCCAATCCCTAACTACTTTTCAGCCCCACACGCCCACAGTCACACAATAATACTAAAAAATGATGTCAGGATGTCCAAAATGTTAAATCTAGATGTCTCAGTGTCGATTTTGGCTGAAATTGGTGACGTCATGTCCGGGGCGGGAATTCACGTCCTTAGGTCCTGGTGCCGGTAGTTGTCCAATCCCTAACTACTTTTCAACCAAACACGCCCACAGTCATACTCCCTGAGCTGGATTCTGAATCCTCATTCTCAGAAAACAAGTTTTCAATCAATTCACTCTTATTGAGTAGCTCCATATTCCACACAAACTACGTCAACACTCCGCACAACACAGTGGTTACGTAAACAACGCACTGAGAAATAACGGAATGGCCGAACCGGAAGCGAAGCGAACCAAGGTTAGAGTACATCAAGCACAAAACGCGGGAATCGGTCACAATGTTCCCCGAACGACGCTGGGCTCTTACTGAAGTAAGGTTGTTGGCGTGGGTGGGGGGCGACAATTCCCGCCCCGCGCCCGTGGTGCCAGTCGCACGGGGCGAAAATTTCCGCCCCTCGCAAATAACGTGTTAAATAGTCAGATTCATTTGCAACCATTTGCAACTGTGATTACTAATAACAATGCATTTTTTAACAATTTCATCAGTTTGCTGTTCACTGACCGATGTCCAGCCCACAGCCAGGCTGGATTGCAGTGCCTCCGTTGGGGAAGAAGTCGGCATCTCCACAAGCTGAGAATAGAGCCAGGTACTCTCCAGTCGTGTGGATCACGTCCACAAAGTCAGCATCCCCAGCGTACAACCGACTATCGGGAGAATCACTGATTAAAGGTTTGGCCGGATCCAACCCTGAAATCAGTTTTGCTCTTAAAAAGGCTTTTTGTATAAGGCAATCTAACATTCAAAACTTAACCTCCCATAAATTGAAAATTTGGATTGCTACATAGACAATATTTGTCATAGACATAGACTTAGATTTGTCACCAATGTTTTCTTGGGAAGTTATGCAATAATGTATAAAATAAATGGATGTCATGTAATAACAATACCACTCTCTAAGCTAACCAGAAAAAAATCTCTGGTGAAATCCTCCCAACCAACGAGTGTATAGCATTCTATAATCTGTTCTCAGTCAGTTGTATCATGAACGCTTGTAAAGAGCGCTTAGGTGGATGTGTGCCTGTCTTTTGGTGAGTCTGTTGCAAGGGAGAGAGCTCTCCTAAAATAAAAGGTAGATAAAATTAATTGCACCATGCATCACTCATCATACTCTGTTCAACCTTCACTTGAATTGCTTCAAAATAAGAAGACACGGTATCAGGATCTCCAGTAGTAATAATAACTAAATCCTCAGTTACATGTTTCACAGTATATGTTAACAAGTGTGGTCGTACTGATTTACTTATCATATAGGTATCACTTGAACTTCATGTTCACTGCGGGAGATCGCTTTAACGTAAATTGGTTTCAAACACAACTACGTTATGAGAAGTCTATTCACTTTATTGCATATGGTATATGACATTAGTTCACTTCCCATAGAATAAGTATTCATAAAACTGTTTATGACAGTGTCTTACTGTGTGATTCATGAATTATAAGTAACATGTGGAGTATCATTCTTTATGATCCTGTACCAGGTATGAGGCGATAGAGATATTTATAGATAAGTCTAATTGGGAATTTTGGCACAACATACATGAATTGAACCAAAATTTCAGTATCAAACAAGAATGACAGTCTGTTTAAATAGTGCACAGGGTCCATGACGTTAACCAACCTACCAGTGACTCTGGAGACGTTGCCATATACAGTAAATCGGGCAGCGACACCGGCGATGTGAGCGCCCAGGCTGTGGCCCACCAGGTGGATGAGGGCAGGGTCGACCTGGGCCTCCGACATGAGGAAGTCGAGGAAGGTGGCCGTGTAGAGGCCAACGGGCGTGATGGCGCGATGGGCCGTCAGGTAGTCCAAAGACTTGGCCAGGTTCGGCCAGTTGACGGCCACGATGTTCACATCCTCCGCTGCCAGGTACGCTACACAATGGATATGCTATTAAATCAAATCATTCTTTATGTCACAATACATACAGTCATAGCATTATTGCTAAAAAAAAACTGTCATTGTCAAAAGAAGAAGGCTATAAATCATTGAAAAGTTAAACATCATTGTATAATTTGAAGTGTCAAACATCAATGTATAATTTGAAGTTTTACAGATAACCTATCAATTATCTGTGACAGTATTTACAAAGTAGAGTCTATTTATACAATTCCTATTCACAAATCGGGATGTAATAGAAATTCATTCACATTATAGAAGATAAAAAAAATTCTGTCTGCTTTTAAACGTTGGATGTGAATTAAATTTTAATATTCAGCTGGTTAATATTAATCTACAAACTTTCTACATTCAATATTAACCCAAACCCAAACTATGTACATTCCCATACAATGTAAAATATTGTCAGCGAAATAAATGTTATTATTATTATTCTTACCCATATAAAAAGGTGTTTTCTCAATATATGATTCAAACAATGTTTTGGGTATTGAAAATTGTTTCTAAACCTAGTGTTATCTACACGATCAACATTTTCAGTCAAAAGGCTTTAAAGTCCAAACTAAACGAGACCGAAACCTGTTTGGTTGATCAAATTTTCTGAAAAAGAAATCTTTAAAAAAAAGTAAGCTCCTACAATGTTTACTCAAGCAGGGCATGATATCGGAATTCTATGAAGATTGGACTACGGACACCATTTTCTGGTGATGGAACTGCATTAAATAGTGGAAAATACCAGTGAAACATATGCAGATTCAGTTCTTGATATCCCAATATTGTGAGCTCGTCGAAAACAATAAGAAATGTGAATACCAACTACACTCACCAAACCAAATTTAAAATAGTTGGTCTTTAGCTCAAAAAAATTTAACCAATTTCAATTTATCCAACAATGATCCTTTTAATTACTGTATTTTGTTAGGCTTCACCAAGCTCAAACATTTTATAGTACTACTATACTCAGCATAGGTTAAATAAACGGTAACAGATAACTGACACATACTTTCTCCCAAGAATATGAAAAGGTGTTAAAAGCCTCAAAACATTAATGTCTTGATGGCTCAGTCGGATAGCCACAAGGTGAGCAGCACGAGTTTTTGCATCTAAAAATTGAGTTTTTTAGCACATTTTGCTCTATAACTTTTGAACGTGCATTTTCCTGGAGATGTGGGTGGTGTCATTTTATTCAGCATTTTAATCTTAATAAACCACAAAATTTTAATCAAAATTATTTGAACCGTTTTTTTTTTTTATTTTTGAGAAATTTTGATTTTTCACGTTTTTTGGGGGTTTTGGGGGGTAAACTACCCTTAAAAATCAAAAATAAAAAAAAATTAAAAACACCTGGAATTATGGTGGGTTTGAACCTACATATCAAGTTTCACCAAAATCGGACCATTGGGGCATTCTCTAGCTCTGTTTACATCCTGACACACACACACACATACACACACACACAGACACACAGACATCACTCTGAAAACCCCTTTTTTGGACTCTGAGGGCACCAAAACGGATAAATTTACCAACAACTCAAATTTTAAAATTTTGACGAAACCAATACTTTCTCCATATATACATTTATAGGGGGAAAGGGGGCTACAAAATGATCAAACTAATGCGAAGATTTTTACAAAAACAATACTTTCTCCATATACTATGGTATAGGGGGAGAAAGTAAACATGGTACACCTGAATCATTATCAGTAACATTTCTGGTCAATTTAATGGCCTCTAACAGCTTTGGAACAATTTCATTATCTATTGAAACATTTGCAGACCTTTCATTCAATACATTAGCAATACATTTACCGTCTTAGTTTACACCATATAGCACATCAGGAAAATCATTATTTGTCTTTATGTTTAGACCTAGTTAAAAGGAGGACCTCCTAGTACATAGGAGGCCAATGTAAAATTTGGCATTGAATTAAGTATTTTAATTTTAACTGTATCAAGCCAGTGTTCATTCAGACAGACAATATAGTTAGTTATATTGGTACCTATATCTGGAGTTCTCCAGAAAAACATTCAACATACAAATTTTTGTCCGAAACCTCCTTGTCTATTAAAATGCATCAGCCAAACACTGTGCTCATTCCATATATATTCATGAAAGTGGGCACAATAATATTTTTACAAAATATGTTTTCCAATTAAATACAATTAAAATTTGTTGATATTGAATCATCCCTTCTAAAATCTACAAAGGTGGAGTTGCGGTTGGCATTTTGAAGTTTAAAGGAGCATCTATGGTTTTTTGAGGAATTTATTCAGATATTTTTTGGGAACTATTTAGGTTTGATTAACCTAACTCTACTGAAGACTCCACTGCACTGCACAGTTTTCTTACGCTGTGTGTCTTGAAGAAGATGGTGGGTTTTCTTCAACTTGGACTTCTTGTTGTTTTGCTGGTGCTGGACCATCAGTTGTGATTTGCTGGATTTTCACATTTATCAGCTTGGCTAAACACAGCTTCCCTCGGTTGTTGAAGTGTTGACCATGATGAATGTGTAAATCTCTTTGGGATTTATTTGCTTCAAACACTGTAGAATGAGTATATATCTGGCTCAACTCTTTCAAGTGCTATTTAGTTTTTGATATCACTTTATTTACACATGAGTCTATAAGGTCATATCGTGTAGGTAGTTCAACCAGAATAACATTGGTGTTTTTTTTTGTGTTTTCCAATGTTTCTGTTAAACTTTCGAAAGCCGCCTCTTCACCTTCGTTCCTGGCTACATTATTTGATCCACACATAAGAACCAGAATGTCTCATTTGTCTAAATTTTCACCTTTAATATTGTTGTGGTTCAGATTTTGATTTGTTCTCAGGGTTGGATTTCTAAATAGGCTGAAAAGGCTGGAGCCTATGGCGGAAAAATTTTAGGGGTGGCACTTTGGCAATCTACAAAAAATAGAAAATACTCTTACTGCTTTGATAAAAGAAACTTCTTTGGGTCCATCTTTTTTATTTTAAATGTATTCATTTCATGTAATGGAAATATTTTTATTCTCTTATATAAATTTACTCCACATAATTTTGTAAATATAATCTAATTCTGATTTTTTTATAAAATTCACAAGAGTACATAGATTATTTGGCAAAATGGAAAGAAGAAAGATCTAGTTGACCCCCTAAGGTGCCGGACCCCGAGGGCTCCTTGGCAGCAAGGACGAGCGCCCCTGATTTGCCGTAAAGAGTGTCCCTGATTAGCGATCAAGATCATCAGCCCCGACTGGTTGTAAACATCGCCCTCTAATCGACGGTAAATAGCACCCTTGATCAGAGTTAAATCATGCCCCTGGCCCCTGGCCGGTGGTAAACATAGCCTCTGACCGATGGTAAAGAGCGCCTCCAAAACACATAAATAGCGCCTGTGAGCAGCGGTAAAGAGCGCCCCCGACCAGCGATAAACATTCCCCTAATTGACAGTAAACAGCGCCCCTCTGCCGCGACTGTTGCCTTGCTAGGTTTGCCTTGACCTTGTTCCTTTGCCCTGGATTTAAATTTATTTCTATATTACAATTATATAATATTTCATTTCAGATCTAATCCAAAATTAATATATGGTGGTAAAATGCTACATTAAATGATACAAAATGATTAGCCTACGTCCAAGGATTAAAGTAACGAAAATGCAAATCATCACATTCGTTTAACAATTCTGTGGTTTTATACAACAGCCAAATAAGAATTAAAATAAGCCCATAAATCGGTTTGTTGGCAGGGGAGGGGGGGGGCGTAATTGTGACATTTGGTCTAGGGCGTTAAAAAGTGTTAATCCGGGCCTGAGTTGAATATACCAATGACAAAGTAGTGGTTCGCAGAACTTGTTATTCCCCATGTGGAGCCAGAAAGGTGATGGACAATGTTAGTCCTGGTTCTCACCTTAGCTGCCGTTTTTTGTAAGTGGCTTTTAAACGTGAGAGACCGATCTAAAGTGACTCCCAGATACTGCGGGTGGTCATTATCTCAAATTCGTTATTAATATATATATCCAACTCATTTTCTTCTGGATTAAATCCATCGGTAAAGTCAGACGATGAGCAGGAATCATTGTACCAAAGTTTCTTTGTTTTATAGAGTTTATTAAAATCACTGTTATTCAGGGAAGCACATTTAAAATTAAACCATTTGGAACATATACCCCTACATAAAACTGACATGGAGTTCTCCTTGTCCTTTGTGTATTTTTGACAAAAAAACTGTTTTGAACCAACATAATATATTTTCCTTTAAAAAAATATATATTAAAGGAAAAATTATAACGAAAATACAAAAATTCTCTTCAACAGTCATAATATTATTTTGTTTACAAACTTTAACACTGCAAGAAGTAAGCCTGGTTGACAGATGATGATAAGCAATATACTTGGGCTCAAGCTGAGGCCTGTTATCTTCAGTCCAAAGGTCAGGATCTCTTATCTAAGGGCCTTCTTCTTAAAATATTCTTGTAATTCCAAGAAAATCTTTAGTAAATTTCCAATTTATCTTTAGTTCTTTTAGGAATTTTAAAACTACACACTTATATTTTTAGATTGGTGGGGGGGGGGGGGACTGAACAGTTTGATATAAGTCACTTACTAAACACTTTAGGAAACACTATTTAAATGGAAAATATCGAAGAGCACATTATCAGCTGTTTGTTCACTCAGGGGCTTCACCCACCACTAATTAGTCACTATGCAGTCATAGGAAATTTTGCCCATAATCAAAATGCTGATCACTTAGCGTTGTAATTATTATAATGTCAAATCAATATACAGTACTTGCGAATGTAAACAAGATTTAGTTGTTTTAAATAAATGATGTTTAATCTCACCTTGAGTTAAAGCCCCAGCAAAAGCATCGGTTCCATTGTCAAGCCACCCATGTATGACGACTTTTGTTGGTTTTGAAGCATTAAACCCTGAATCAATCAAGAGTTGAATGTCTCCAACAGTGACCACTGTATAATTTGGTTCTGACTGTCTGAAACAAATAAGTAAACATTTTTATCAAATGGAAACCATAATTTTACACGTTGGCTGCTACAATCAGGCCTGGAGTTCAGCACTGGTTGGGATCGCTCTATAATGCCTTAATAGCTTTAATACCTTTATTGAAATGGCGACCTAACTCAATAGGTAGTTTAAAGCCAAGTATGAATGAGGGATGAGTGTAGGATGATTGTGGCGCGATCTTGTAGTCTTGTTACTGACTAAGGCCGACATTCTCCTTAGACAGGACTGTTAATTCATAGCCCAACAGCCAATGGTATCTAGGGACCTACAGTTTAACGTGGGATCCGAACCACAATTTCAACCTCCCATATACGAATTGGTCTAATTATGAGGATGGTACTTATGGATGAACTAGTATTCACTAGTGCGGGCGTTAATCCCCACCAGGGAATAGCGCATCCACAAGCCATCGCTCATAACTATCCACAATTCGTGACCTCCAAGTAGCTGGATTACACATGCTAAAATCCAAAGAGTGAAATAGGTCGTTCTTTAGGTGGAAGAATGCACAAAAATTCTTAAAGAGTAGAAATTTCACTCAAAATGAGTGTAGAAAAAATGTATTTTGAAAAGGATGAAATATACTTTTATTAAAACAATGAAAATTTGATTTAGTTCAGAGTGTCTGAATTTTACTTCCTAAAAGAACGGGTTTCGTTCTATTTCGGATGAATCCTGGAGTCACGTGACGTGCATGAGTGACTAGCCTCTCACAGCACAGGAGTAAGATTTTCCCTTCGCCATCTTCGTTATGATTATAGTGGTTGGTTAGTGGTTCAAGTGGTAAAGTGGTAAAAAGGAAGATTGAAGATTATATCCAATAAACGCGAACACTATAGACTATACCTTTACTTTGCTTTTAATAAGCACCAGTACAGTTCACACGTGTAGCCTAGGGCCTTATGGTTTTCACTGATAAACTACTCTCATGAGTTGGCCTATGCCAATGTCTGTCTAATTAACTTACATAAATTATAACCCATGTTTATAATCTTACTATCAATTATCAATAACTAGCTTGATGAGCCAAGCCAAGAATTATACAAGGGTCTGTAAACCACCTAATTTGGAAAGATTCGTTAGGTTAGGTTTAACGAAGAAAGTCTTTTTATGAAAAGAAAAATCATTCCTTTTAGGATTGATTTTCACTCAAATTTGGACGAAAACATTCACTCTTTTGGTGGGTGATTAAAGTTTCTCTTTTGAGGTAGTGAATTTTCACTCTGGAAGAGTGGCTCAATTCCAACTCTTTAGAAAAGTGGTGAAATGACTCAACAAGAGTGAAAATATCTCCTTTCCATTTTACAGTGCAGGACGTCACCACCGTCCCAGTCATTTCTTATAGCACATTTTAAAACAATAGAATGTCTGAATAATTTAAACGTTATAGGGAAAGAGCTATCCTGGTTCAATTTTTACTTCAATAATAGACAACAATCTTTGGAAATACAAAAGACATCATCTCATCCATTTACCAAATTCCAATTTAGACAGAAACTCTTTTCAAAATTAGAAATTGTTCAACATAAAGTTCCACAAGGTTCTATTCTGGGACCACTTCTCTTCTGTGTTAATTACATCAGAGGATTGCCCGCAACACTGCAGGGAAATACTTCTGAGTGTTTGTATGATGATGATGCAAATACAACAGTTGACGGTAATACTAAAGAAGATATTGAAACTTCATCATTTTTTTAAATCTGTCAAAGGTCAAAGAATTTTTCGCTTACCAAATCTTTATCAATATCCAAATAGAAATAATTTTATTTAATTTTCTACAAAACAAGTAAGAACAAAATTTAGTCCAAATTTTTTTATAGATGAGGATATATTATATCAAGTTAGTCGAAAGAACAAAATTTCTAGGTCAGTGATTCTCAAACTTTATGTGTCCGTCTACATCAGGCTTCACTCAGCCTAAGTACAGTATAGGTATTTGCATAATTGATGCATTGTCAATTATTTTGCGTACCACCCTAACTCATACCTATACCCCCTCTTACCCCCCTCCACCATTAGAGGCAGTCGGAGAGAGCCTATTATATGTTCACTATAGGCCACTAAAACAATTGTATCTTATTGCACTTGAGAGAGTTTTGGTCCAAAATTACGATTAAAAACAGCCTCAACCTCAGGTAAAAAGATTGTTTTTTTTTCTAAAACTAAGTTTAAAATTGTAGTTTTTAACATTGTTCTTAAGATCGTATCAAAGAACCCTACAGGACTGGATGCATATTCACTAATGTTTACCGAGATGTTAGAACAAGATTATATTTATTGAAATCTGATGTGTCTTCAAAGAAAAAAATTCTTCCGAACCAACAAATTCAAAACCAAAATGAATATGCATCTTGTTTATCTTATACTTTTCAATCTTAAACTGAATAATTCTACTTCAACAGAGGGGACACCGATCAAGTCTCTAGGAATTGTTCCCAGAGAAACGAGAATTAGTAAAGGGAAGGAACACTAATATTGCAAATATACACAGGCTAGAATTAAAAAGTACTTTTCACTATTTCGCTTGAAATGACAATCCAGTACAATCCTCTATAAATTAGGAAATATCTGTGAACAACTGGTTACTTTTAATCAAAATGGCATAATTCTCATTGTAGGAAGGCACCTGGTGAATAGAAGAAATGTTGTATATAGTGATGCATTCTGGACATAAATCTGCCATTCATCATAGACAAAATCACATGCTTCTTCAATCCAAAAGAGAGGGTCTATGTACTCAAGCTTTCCTGAAACATACCAAATTATAATTTTTGTAGTTTTAAAATGATATAAAGATTCTTAAAAGTAGCAATACAATACTCATTTATGGCCTTTTATTGGGTTTGTTTGAATTAAGGCAAAATATGTTTTTCACTAAAACAAGTGTTGTTTATACTTTACACAAATATTATAATTACATTGTTGTCAAGTCATGTAACATCCACTGAAGAACCTTTTACAGGAAACCGTTTGAATCCAGTATACCAGTGTTTCCCAACCTTTTCGTGCCCGCGTACCACCTGAGGCTTTTCAATTTTTTGGCGTACCACCGAAACTCATACATACCCCCCTCACCCGCCTTACAAATACAGCCGGAGAGAGCCTAGGTTATTGTTTTTTTAATATATTTCATTATAGGCCCATGATTAGTAGTGTGATGAGAACAAATTAAACTCACATTTAAAACAATTTATAAAAAGTTAAATTTTAATTAACAAAAAAAAAAAAAAAAAAAAAAAACATAAAGTGGGATGAACATTTTATTTTGAAGCTATACAAATATTACTGTGATTATTAATTAACGTAATGGTATAAGTAGGCCTATTTTATTATTCACTTTGAAACTAAAAATTTCTGGCTGCAGGCTTCATAAACAAAGTCTCATAGGGTATTCAATACAATTGAAACAAACTGTTCCAAATACACACTTGTGGCGAAAAATGTTATTTTGCATTTGTACAAAATTAACTCAAACAATAAAAAACAAAATTACCAAACTAATAAATAATATTAACATCAAAATATGTCGTTAATGTTAAACTTGCTGTTTATTTTTTGCCCAGGAAATTATCTCTTTCAGGGGACTGATTAATAATCAGGACTAATTTTACACATGCACAAATAACGGTCACATTTTTAAATTGAATGGATTTTGGCTTTACCGAACGAGAACGTATACACCAACTATACCAAAGAGGTTGGTTTAACCTCGTTAGAATACACAGAATGTGTTCCAGGGTTACCAAGTTATTAACTGCATAATCTCCTTGGATATGAACGAATTAATTTTTCCTCACGTTTCATTGTTTCTGCGTAGCATGTCTTGTAACTTCAGATAGTACAAGGTAAATACAGCGCTTAAAGTATGCCTAATTTAAGGGTTCGGACGGGTACTGGACATAAAATCATTATTCATTAGTATAAATATGCTCGGAAAAGGGAGTCTTAACTTAAAATAATTTAATTTGTTAAGTTGGTGCAAAATTGCTTTACTAAGGAAGAGGTATTATGTGTAAAAGAGTTGTAACTCAGAACTGAGCAGACCAAAACGGCTGTCGGCATTACGTAGTTCAAAAGTGGTTCTTCGTGTATTTAATTTTTGTTCTTCCTTTGTCTCTCACGTACCACCTGAAATGCTCTCGTGTACCACCATAGTGGTACGCGTACCACCGGTTGAGAAACACTGCAGTATAAGGTTTAGCTACAGTACAGTTAGGGGCCTATAGTTTTTCCATATGCAAGGTACACAAATCTGCTTAGCAATAAATACACTTAGTACATCTAAAAATATAAACTCGTTATTTCATGAAAGATGTTATAGGTAAAAGCCAATGTATATCCGAAATAGAAGTAAGAAAAGAATATTTTTCTAAAAGGTCTGTCAAGAAGTCTGCACCTAACATGAGGCGAGGGAGCAAAGTGAACAAACTTACTCCGTTATGTACCATCAATTTGAACATTCTTTACCTTAACTTCCTGTGGCAAAGCTTGATCATCTTCCAATTTTTCTTAAAAAAAGCTTATAAAACTTCAGGCTGTTTAACCTCTAATAACATCTTGAATGGCATTTTTCCTACTACCCAGCACTCACTACAGTCTAAGTAGAGATTTTATTAGTTTTTATCAACAGTATATATTTTTGGACTAAAGAGTTCTGATGAACTCAAACCCTAACAATGGTCGTTCAGCTCATTTAGCAATCTATCTTTAAATAAAGAAGAGGAATGAATATTTTAGTAATTTATTTCAAGTTGCGTCTTCAAAGATATAGGTACAGTATCTACAAATATTTTACACTCTAAAACAAGCACGGTTTGTATGGACTAGACTTTTTTCAATCATAGGATTTGTTTTTATAACCTTCTTTTTTAGACATGAGAAATTGATTGCAGCTGGTTCCTTGACTGGGGAAAATCTGATTTCCATCCTACAGCTATTAAGGCCGGTTCCTACGTGGGCTTCAGATGTGACGCGACGAGAGCGACTGGAGCGACACCAGCGACAAGCTTGCATCGCCATAACGTTATACATTGTAAATAGTTGTCGCTCCTGTCACCCACTAAGAACGCTCCAATGCTTATACATTTGTTTGAAATTTTGTCGCTCTCGTCGCGTCGCATCTGTCGCCCACGTAGGAACCGGCCTAAGAGTATCAATTTCATCCTTATATGGACATTTTTCATCTTCTAAGTTGAACCAAAATCAGTTGATTAGGTAACTATATCAGAATAGAAAATATGAATGCTTTTATAGGAATGTCAATTTGGGGTTAAACTTAAACCAGAGTGCAAAGTGTATCCTTCAGCCTGCAGGCCATGGCGAGTGAGTGAATCAAACAATCTCGTTGTGGGGGTGAGTGAACAGAGCGAACGTGCTCGTTTTGAAAAGGATCATCATTTTTTGAGATCGACATCTCATCGTATGTAAAATCAGATAAATAATAATACAATGTGTTCATAATTTTACAAGTATACCAAGTAAATGAAGAATTAAAATTCTTTCTTAAAATTCTTCTGAATTTGTTACAAATAAATATTTATTTGTTAAACCAATTTTTTCGTTTTTTCTGCCTGAAGAAACAATGAAGGTGTTGAAGGCATTTTTTTTAGCACTTCAACCTCTAGGAACAAATAAATTTCTACTGTCATAAACTTGATGCAGAGTACTTACCTTCTACATATTCAAATACGTTTGTCTCTAAGTGAGATGTTGTATTGATGGGAAGCTCAAAAAATATCTGACACAAGGTAAGACACAAATACAAGAAAATCATAACAAATATCTATTAGCGAAACAATCATTTTTGACTCACTCAAACGCAACACCTTGTGACTGAATAGGTTAGTGTCAAATATAACGAATTGGTTTTTGAAGAGCCACAACTGATGCCAAAATGAAAGCACAACAAGTCAAGCAGTTGATACGGTTGGCATTGATTAATAGATTAAATCACCACATATCTATATTGATAGTACTTTTATCAGATACTTTTTCTAGCTATGGTACTTTCACTTACTTTTTATCACTCTGCACGAAATCCACCTGTTTTTTCTTCTCTCAATAGTACAAAAAAAGTAGTTTTTTGTCCTAGGACCTGAAAAGTCAGCTATGATATTCATTAAGTCCTAGGACTAAAAAGTCAGCTGTTTGCTAATTATATTCCCATATGGCACATGTTGTAGATTTGATGTCAAGAAGTGATCAATGTCATCAAATTGATGTTAAATAAAATATTAGATTAAGTATTGACGTCAAAATGAAGTCATTTACAACAATAGCATATCATTAATTGTTTAAACAATTGAACACGTAAAAGATTTAGCATCATTTTGATGTCAAAATTATGTAAAGTATTTGATCAAATAGTCAAAAGTTTTACATCAATTAAAATAAAAATTATGTCAAATCTTTTATCCGATCAAAACACTGGAATTTAAAAATAAATCAAAACACTTTGTTATTTCATAACACACTTAGTTGCTTTTTTTCATAACTCTCTATACAATATTGACTTGTTGGGGACAATCTGGATCATTGTATCAAAAGAGGCCCTATAGTGGTATTAATGTTTATACTGTATACAATGGGAACTGATGAGACAAAAAATTGATTCGTTTCCAAATTAAAAACTCCTAAGATATTTAGGAACATTACAAAAGACAACACTGTTTTCGGAAATGAAAAACAAACGTCTACAACACTCAAACCACAACACAATTTAAGAAAATTAAAGGATGTTGACCAACGTGCTGTGCGTCAAGATATTACAAAGGAGATTCCTGTCCAATCTGCTGATTTCATTCATGTGTAAACTATGGATTTAAAAGTGTGCATAGGTATTAAGAAGAAAATGAAAGATAATGATTCTATTGTTGTGAAGGCTGATAAGTTTTGAGTGTTGTAGACGTTTGTTTTTCATTCCTGATTACAAACAACACGTATCATGCTAATAAAAAAGTGTTTAATACTTTTTCTTGTAGACGTTATTTCTATTTTTTATGATACTTAAAGAAGCTTATATATAACTAGGGGCTTATAGGGGCAAATGCCCCAAAATATTCAAATGATGATGTTATCTCCAAAATTAAGTTTCAATTCTTCACCTAAATGCACAATTACTTATATTCCATCTCATGCTGTGGTGTGAATTTACACGGCTGGATTTTCTTTTAAATATTACTTAATCTTGACGAGTATTTTTTGGTGGTATCAAATCAGTAACTTGCCAATAATATCCCTTGCATTGAACAATACAGTAGGTTGTCTATTTTGCGGAATTTTTTTGCACAATTAGACTGCCTAGACTGCCAGACGCCATATAGTTTTGACCTTAAACATTTACACACAATGAGTTCGTAGCTTACAGTAAAAACAGTAGTTAAATACAACGTGACAAAGTGGTTATTATCCTATTAATGCTGTACACTATTGCACCTAGAACCCCTATGCCTTCCACTCCCCGTGTCCCCCGTCCCCTTTCGTGATCCATGCTACCTGTACCCCATATGCCCCCGTGGCCCGAGTTCCCCTCCATGCCCCTGAGCCCCTGTGCCCCTCCCATGCCTGTGCCCTCTCCCATGTCTGTGTTTTCCCCCCCCCCATGTCAGTGTGCTCCCCCCATTCACCTGTGCCCACATGCCCGCCGTTCATCTCCGAGAACCCGTGCCCTCTATGTCCCCCGTGCATCCCATGCCCAATTAACCACCGTGCCTCCGAAGTCTCTCTTGCCAATTGTGCCCTATGCCAATGTCCCCATGGACACCTAACCTCCCAAACCTAGTGCTCCCATACCCACCGTTCCTCCCAGTGCTTCCAATGACCCCTAAAGCCTCCCCCGTTCCCCTCTCGTGACCAGTGCTTCCTGTACCCCCTATGCCCCCGTAGCCCAAGTAGCCCCATGCCCCATACCCCCGTGTTCCCATGCCTCTCTTCCCCCACGCAACTGTGCCCCCATTCTCCCAAGCTCACATGCCAGCCTTTCTTCCTCGAGGCCCCCTTGCTCTCTATGTCTCCCATTCCTCCCCCGTACACCCCATACCCAGCTACCCCCCGTGCCGACGTCCCTACTGCGCCTCGTGCCATGCCCATACCCATGTGCCTCCAATATCCCCATTCCCCGATGCCTGCCATTCCTCCCTGTGCCCGCTATGTCCCCCCATGCATCCCCCGAGCCCCCTCTCATGACCCGTGCTTGCTGCATCCAGTATGATACCTGCCGTTCCTCACCGTGCTCCTATGTCCCCCAAGCCTCCCCTGTGCCCCACTCTTGTGACCCCTACTCCCTGTACCCCATATGCTTCGCTGCCCGAGTACTTCTCCCCCCCATGCTCCATGCCTCATATGATTTGGTCAAAAATAAACAATTTAAAAAACGATTCAACTCAAACCACTAAATAGCCAATACATAAACAGTAACGTAATATCTAAACGACATGCACTGAGTAAAGCTAATTAACTATTATATCAACAATACCACGGCGAAATCACTTTTTACAGTGTATTTTTAGCAAACAAAATCATAATGACATAGATTCTGAAGAATGAAATCTACCGTGGATCCGTAATTATTTCATCACTATTGGTATTTTCCTTTTTTATAGTGCATTGCAAATTTTAAAAAGTCGTAATTAAATATGATTATCTTTACTTAAAATAGCTGTTCAATAGCCAGCTGAGTTTATGATAAAAATTATTCACCGGAACATCTGCTAAATCACACGTGTAGATCTAAAAATCGTCTTCCCATTAGATTTACATTGGAACTTCAAGGTCCAATGGGGCGAAGCCCAGGTAACTTTTGACAGTTCTGGTATTTTTCCTTGCGTCCTTGGCCCTCAAGCTTTAAAATGAGCCATCATACGTTATCCTATCTTTCTTTTAACACGAGATATTTCGTCGGGACCGATTCGCTCACGGAATTATATATATAGATTTCTTGGTATGATGAATTTATAACGATCATTAGGTGTTATATTGTTACATATAGTTGATGTTTTGAAATTAATGAAATAGAATATCTGTCATTGAAATAAAAAATTTCACTATTTTACATTATAATATTTGTTGAACAAGACTTGGTTTTCCAGTAATATAATCATTTAAATGGTTTTAAGAACAACACTCACGATAATGATGAGTAGATTTATAAATTTACTCTTATCACACGTGAAAATGAAGATGACAATGACCTGTCAATCAACATATTTTTCAAAAATTTCAATTACCTTAAAAGCCACTCAGAATAAAGTACCGGTATTACCTTGCCTCATACGACATTCATTCTGAATTGTGATTTTCTGAGATACCAAATGTTGAGCTATTATTATGACTTCCTCCTCTTCGTCTGTGTTGATATTTGTTACGATATCAACAAGGTGCCATACAGAAACTCACTAATCTCTGGTGAGTATTACTGCTAAATTTATTTAAGGTTAAATGACAGTTGAAAAATAAGTTAACTTTTCCTTTTCGTTTATTATCCAGCTTGAAAATGTTATTTCTTCCCTGATATTTCACAATCTTAGACATTAATAAGATCAAGATGTTTTAATGCTAAGTTTTGACCAAAAACGTACCTTAATCAATCTTCTCACCCTACACTGTATGTTTTAAAGTGTAACGCAATCAAGACCAGATGTTACAGATTACTTCTCTACTTACAATTGTCCCTAGTATGGCCCTTTGTTCCATAGAATAGAATTAAAATCATTCTCAAACTGGTTCAGTGGGTAAACTTTGCAGTCATACTTTTGATACATATTCTAGGAGTCTTCCTTTGGAGTATGAAACGAATCGTTTAATAAGGAAAAGGGTGCAATGATAAATCATACCAATGAAAGAGAACAAAAATTAATTACCGTAAATAAAAAAATATTTCATGTTATTTACATTAGAAACAAAATTGTACAAGCACGGCTGCATTAACTATGGTGTGGTCGAAGTGGAACCTCTATTTGACTGCACACCCTCGGGGCCAGTACTTTGAGAGTTTTAAAGGGAACAGAGGGATGACAGAAATGTTGTTATACCTGTGTGGTAAGTAGATTTGCAAGTTTTTGTAAGCCATTAAGTCATGTACAAGTAGATACTAAAATTACCCATATATGGTACTATGCAATCATATTTTCTTTCTTACACACTTTTCGCGTGGCGACATATTTTTCAAAATTGTCAAAATTTGAACTTATGTAATGATGGATAAAAGAGTGCATGAGTAGTGGTTATTGAGGTTCTACTGCACATTTTGAACTGTGCCAGACTAGTATTAAAAAGTCAGATAAAAATTATGTTTTTAATAAATAGGACTATGTCTTTTACATAACAGAGAAGAGCTATCTTACATACTGAGAGAGCACTGAAGAGCTGGAAGATTTACACACTATGTTACTAATCATAAAATATGCGCTGGTGCATATTGTTATGCGAATTGTATAGGACATCAAAGGACACGTAACTGTCCTCCTCTTATTTTACTTCATGTATGTGTATATATATAATATTTCTCTGTAGTCCTGAACACAATGACAAAAACACTCTCTCTACTATTGCAGATACTTGGCGCCCTGCCAATGAAGAAATAACTTTCTATGGAAATTTTTCATCTAATGTTTGTAGTTCTTGTCATAAAAAGTGGCTGCAAAGTCCCCTTGGGAATGCTCCAGATTATACCAAATTTTATTTTTATTCAAGGTAATACGACTTATGATATTATTACTTTTGTATTAAAGGTCAGAGCTTTTTCTCGGTAAACTTGTAAAATTGTAAAACATCTATGGTCACATTCGATGAAATGCCGAACAAACCCGAAAAGCCTACTTCCTTTCAAGTCACACGACGGACTCATTCATTTTGCTCATTTACTTGGTCAATGGGTGCTGCATTCTTGTATAAATTTGTTAAATCATAGGTTGAAAATGCAATACGTTCAAAATAATTTTGTTCAATTTAGTAGCTACACAAGAAGTCTAAAGACAATCTAAAAGATTCTTGTTAAAACCCTTAACCCACCTAGTAAACTCCTCATTTGTTTCTGGGACTTTTCCTGAAAAGCTTAAAATATCCTAAAATTAAATCCATTTTTAAAAAAGGTAGTGAAACAGATAAAGGCAATTATTGCGAAATATCAATCATTCCAACTTTCTCTAAAATCTATGAGCAGGCCATGTGTTCCAGATTAATTCAATAATCTTGAGCAAAAGTACTAGTATAATGCTGAGCAACATGGTTTTAGTGCTGGCAAGTCATTGACCACTGCCAGCTTAGAATTTGTTGAAGCCATAGTTGATGCCATCGACAAAGGTGGAAATTCTAATGGAGTACAGTAGACTCCCTTTTAACCGGCCACCTTGGGACCAGACTGCAGCCAGATAATGAATTGGCCGATTAAACCAATGTGCATTAAAAAACTAACCTACAATTTATTTGGCCTAAATGCACTTTTGACTCAAAAAACAACTCTAAAAATATAATATATATAATTTATAGCTAACCTCCGACTCTTATGAAATCCGTGACGAAACTAAACTAATACTAATAGTTCCTTTCTTTATTGACCAGTGGCCAACTGGATTGCCAATCTGGTCCAAAAGAATTCACTCCCACTCCCGTTGGCATTCTCTTCCGTCCAGAATTCAATTGGTTTGAGAGAACGTCAATATGATATAATGTTGAATTGAATGATATACCAGAAAACATATCAACATTACCAGCAAAACACGGCTGGTTCGATGTTGAGGAAAAAATGGCCGGTTAAAAAGTTTTTTTTTGTGTCAGGGTAGGCCGGTTAAAGCGGAGACCGGTTAAAAGGTGGTCGGTTAAGAGGGAGTCTACTGTATTCATGGATCTGTGCAAAGCATTTTTGATAGTGTTCATCATGGTAAACTTTTTAAAACTCTTGAAAACATCGGTATTTGTGGTAAGGAATTGAATCGGTTTAAGTCAGTGTTTCTCAACCTTTTTTGTGCCCGCGTACCACGTGAGGCTATTTAAATTTTTTGCGTATCATCCAAACTAATACTACCCCCCTCCCTTGAGATTCAACCTGAGAAAGCCTAGGATATTGTTTTCTTTTTAATCTGTTTCGCTATAATTAGAGATGTGTGAAAAAAATAAAACTCAAATTAACAACAATTAGGAAAATTTTATTTCAATTGAATAGATCCAATTTTCCAATTGGAAACTAAAAACTGCTAGCTGCAGGTGTTATGAACAAAGATAAATTCAATCAAATTGAAAAAAAAACTGTTTTAACGAAAGTCGTTTTGCATTTTTTTAAAAAAAAAGGTTGTTAATGGAAAACTTGCTGTTGTTTCTTGCCCAGAGAAGTCTCAATGTAAGGAGGAAAGTATCGTGACTAATTTCACACATTAATAAATCAATATCACAGCACAAACTATTTAGACAGATCACTTATGAAGCTTTACTGAACGAATACACAGCACGTGTTCCAGTGTTACGCTGAAAATTCTCTGTGATGACCAAATAAATTTTCCCTCCATTTGATCGTTGCTGGTGAGCATCTCTTAATGTTACAGGTCAAGGTAAAACTTAGGTTTAGAAGAGTACTGGGCACAAAATAATTATTCGGTAAATGTGCTCGGAAAACGGGATTCTTAAAATTAATTTACTTTGCTGAGTTGGTACAAAATTGCTTTAGCTAGGCAAAGGTGGTGTTACCTATTGGAGTCTCTCAAACTAAATTGATCAGGTATATTTAATTTTGTATTTCTTCCTTTGTCTCTCGCGTACCACCAGAAATGCTCTAGCATACCACCGCGTACCACCAGTTGAGAAAAACCGGTTTAAATCATACATCTCAGATAGAAAACAGTTTGTTGAATTAACACATGTAAATAAATCATCTATATATTAATACGCAAGCATGTTTCATTTCCTCCTTTTTTCTCAGCTCGTGTGCATCGTAGGATGAATCCGCGCACACCGTTAGAAAGGAATAGTCCTGTAGATGAGCAGAATCACATTCTAATTTACAACGGACTCCAGGGCTACGCCCCACAGGCTTTCAAAGTTCCAATGTTAGTCTTATGGAGAAAGGAGAATTGAATGAATCATTAGACAGCTGTTGTAAAAACAACTGCTAGAAAATTATGAAGAACAGATGTTTTAGTTCTAAAATGTTTTTAAGCTTCTTGGGTGTCCAGATCAACTGAAATTTTGATTGAATTTCGATCAGGAGGCGATCTCTAGTATGAATTAATAAAACTGTAATCTTTCCTAAACCCCATTGGTCATGAAGTTTCACAAGGTTCCATACTTGGACCTGAATTATTCTTGTGCTATTTCAAGGGTATGCCCCATTTAATTTCTAGTCCCCAAAGCAAATTATACAGGGTGATTCACGACGAAGTGCAGAAATTTCGGGAGCTGATTCTACACATGAAAATAAACAAAAAAGGTCATATAAACATATGTCCAAAAATCTTTCGTTTAGCCGCTAGCCGCCATTTTGTTTTTTATACGTAATAATTTTTATCTCCGTAATGAATTGATGGATTTACTTCATATTTGGCATGGACCTTTAACACAATAATGGTAATTTCTAGAAAAATAGTTATTATTTTCCGATGTCTATTTTCAAAATGGCGGCTATTTTGAAATTTTAAACTCAAATTTCTCAAAAACGGAACATTTTGTCAAAATTTTATATCAGACAAAAAAGTTGAAAAATTAAATTACCTAAACAATGATACCAAGTTTGTAAAGATCTAACAACAAATAACGGAGTTATTGGGATTTTTCTGCAAAAAAACGTGGATTTTGCATTATAATTAATGCAAATTTAGGTTATTTTAATAGAAAAATCTCCATAACTCCGTTATTTGTAGTCAGATCTTTACAAACTTGGTATCATTGTTTAGATAATTTAATTTGTCAACTTTCTTGTCTGAAATAAAATTTTGACAAAATTTCTGGTTTTTGAGAAATTTGAGTTTACAATTTTTAAATGGCCGCCATTTTGAAAATAGACATTGGAAAATAATAATTATTTTTCTAGAAATTACCATTATTGTGATAAAGGTCCTTGCCAAATATGAAGTAAATCCATCAATTCATTGCGGAGATAAAAATTATTACGTATAAAAAACAAAATGGCGGCTAGCGGATAAACGAAAGATTTTTGGACATATGTTTATACGACCTTTTTTGTTTATTTTCATGTGTAGAATCAGCTCCCGAAATTTCTGCACTTCGTCGTGAATCACCCTATGTATTTGTACGCAGATGACTCCAATTTGTTAGTTTGTGGTAAAGAATTAAAGGAAGTAGAATTAGTAATAAATATGAATCTCTTATGTTTTAAAACTTATTTTGATAACAGGAACTTATTAAACCTGGTAAAATCTAATTTTATATCCTTCCATACAAAACAAACCAATTCCAGAAATAAAAATATTAAAGAGTGAAATAAACAGAGTGAATAAAACTAACTTTTTAGGTCTGCTGGTTGATGAAAGTTTATCTTGGGATGGTTGTGTCCTAGCCTTAAAAAAAATCAGGATAATTTGTATCAAGAAACTTGGCTAAATTCTGTTCAACCAAAACCCTTAAGATGATCTATTTTGAACATATAGGCTACATTCTCACATATCATTTGGTATTACATTATATGGTACAACTAGTGACTCAAATCTGAATAGTATATTATTAATTCACAAAAAGCGCTGAGAATAATATTATATCTAAAAAATCAAAGACTTGGTTAAGAAGCAATTTTCTGACCTGGGCATAATGGCTGTCTATGAGATGTACATCTTAGAAACCATTATGACTTTTAAAACTTCCGAGGACTCAATGGCCAAGCTGGGAGACTACCACTCATATGGCACAAGAAACAAACTGGCCACTCAACCACATTCATTGGTTTTATTCAGGAAAAAGCCCAGAAGCACTGGGACTAAATTTCTTTCTAAAATCCCCTATGAGTTAATAAGTATTACAGATGTAGATTCTTTTAAAGATAAATTAAAACATTATTTGATTACAAATGCACCTTACACTTTTTATGTACGTTTTAATTAATAGAAAAATTTAATTAGCTACAATATGTTTTACTTATGAAAATATTTTTTATGAAATTCATTTCTTAGTCCCTAAGTAAGTAAGCAATAAAATTGTAATTAACGCCATTTGTACCAATATAAACTTTGTAAAATGCTTGAACAAATTATGAATAAAGTGATTGATTGATTGATTGTCTATAAGGTTAAATTGGCATTGTGACTATTGTAAAACGAAAACCAGACTTTTTATAGCCTAGTTTTGAGAACAGCTCCAATTGACTCTTTGTAACCAAAACTCCCATACAATTTTTTATTTTTTATTTTAAGATGGAAATAAATTTTGCTTGTAGTGTTTGTTTAAATAATGCCACCTCTATTTTCACTTTATAAAACTGTTGGTTTTTAATTTTTTTCTTACAGGGAATCTGGTTTGAATTACACCCAAATATTTCCTGGTAATGTTTCCAGTCTAAATGAATCTGGTTTCAATTCTACAAAAGCTACAAAAATTATAATCCACGGATGGCGCGACTCCGGTCTCATACATTTTGGAGAAATTGCGAGAGAAGGTAAGAAAAATGTTATCAATGATAGATCTTTAAGAAGTGAAGAAGGGCTTTTATGGAGCCCAATCACCTCATAAATAATATCATAAAGTATACCGTAGCTTAATTATCAACAATACTTAAAATAAATTGAACAAACTATAAATTCTAACAATGTTAAAGCAAGTTAAACCGCTTTGCTCACTTGCCTCCAAATCTTGCTAGTGTCGTTTGCTTAACTATTCGCTTCTCTTATGATTTATAATACACCAATAGTGATGTATTCTGTTGTATTCTTGTTTAACTATCTATCCATAAAAATGGTCCTTCTGTTGCTCTTTATATGACCAAGACTTTTTGTATGTCAATACTTAAAAAAGAAATGATCAAGCCCTCACTTACTGACTTGCTCACTCATCCCAAATTCTCCAACTTTCCATGTAAGTAGAAGGTTAAAATTGGAAAATATATGATTACATTTAAAAATATTAATTATATAAATATCTTTTTTTGGTTTAAAAGTATTGAAGGGAGATTGGCAATAAAGTACAAAAGGATATTATACATTTATACACTACCTTACGTTTAGGCAACTAAAGGATGGCCTGCCACAAGGGTCAGTGCTCGCCCCACTGCTCTTTAATGTGTATACTGCCGACATTCCTGTAACTCGGTCCTTAAAGTTTATATATGCAGACAATATTGCATATGCAGAGCGTAGCGAACAAGCTCACCTGAAGGGCAAAAATTTCTGCATTGGTATATCAACACCAGCATTTTCGATAAGCTGAGGAAACACTAACAAATGACCTCATGACCCTCGGTGAATATTTTGAAGCCTGGAAGCTAAATCCAAACCCAACAAAAACTAAGGTTGCTTGCTTCCACTTGAATAATAGACTGGCCAACCAAAAACTTAAAAGCGTATTCAACGGTGTTGAGCTGAAACATAATGACCATCCACAGTATCTGGGAGTCACTTTAGATCGGTCTCTCACGTTTAAAAGCCACTTACAAAAAAACGGCAGCTTAAGTGAGAACCAGGACTAACATTGTCCATCACCTTGCTGGCTCCACATGGGAAGCTAACGCACAAGTTCTGCGAACAACTGCTCTGTCATTGGAATATTGAACTGCTGAGTACTGTGCTCCCGTGTGGTTAAATAGTGTGCACGTTAAGAGAGATCGACGTCCAGCTAAACAGGACCATGAGAGCCATTAGTGGTACACTCATGGCAACCCCTGTACCCTGGCTCCCGGTGCTGTGTAATATCGCTCCTCCTGAAATAAGACGAAGGGATGCACTCATTAGGGAATACACAAAGATCTTATCTGCTCCACAGCTGCCCATCCATGATTACCTACCCCAGAATGAGGGCCGATTGGTATGAATCTTCCTCGGAAGCAGTGGACTATACTCAATCGTTTCCGCACTGGAATGGGAAGATGTAATTATTGGAAGTACAAATGGGGAATGACACAAGACCAGTCATGCGACTGCGAAGCAGAGTATCAAACTATGGAACACATAGTTGAAGAGTGCCCACTGAGTGCCTTCCCCAAAGGATTGACCGGTCTGCATAGCTCAAGTGAAGCTGGGCTGCAATGGCTTAGCGCCCTGGATTTAGCTCTATGAAGAGAGATCTAATTTTTATTTTAGTGTTTAGATTTTTACTCATACTGTTTCAGGTGCTCTGCACCGCAGAATTTATTTTATTATTCTTAAACCATGGTGGCTGGCTAAATGAGCCATACAATATATATACACTACCTAATCAATGTACATACCAAATTTTATCACGTTATGGTATTTTTTTTTTTTTTTCATTTTCCCTATAAAGACCATGGGGGTGAGTATGTAGGTTTGTCACCATAGGTTTTGTAAGCAAATATAAGTTAAACTCTTTATAGAAAATCTTCATACCAAATTTTATCAATCTATGTCAAAAAATAAACAGGATAGAGGGGTTTGTTGATTCCCCATAAGAAAGCATGGGAAACATTTTTTTCTCCCTCCATAACCATTTAAGCTAAATTACAAATTCTTATACCAAATTAAGTTTTTTTTTTTTTTTTTTTTTTTTTTGTTATTGTCTAAGTAAAAAGTTGTAAAATTGTAACAACTATAATTTTAAACTAAGGCCAAAAAAGCAAATAACCCATTTTTGACCCTTTTAAAACCCCATAAGACCCCGTTTCCATAACCCGATCATGCTGGTTCGCGAGCTCAAGCAAATAGACCTGGTTCTACACCACCATACCAAATTTCATCAAAATTGGAGGTCCCTATCAAAAGTATGAAACATACATTAAATAAATTTAAAACATGTCCATGCAAATAGTCAAAATCCCCACAAAAAAAAAAATCCAATTTATGAAACAGAAATTATTTTATACGATACCCTTGATTTGGTTGGAACTGCCAGTAAAGAAATGTAAGAGTAGATTAATGGAACAACTACTCAAAAAACATCATAACAATGTTGAAGATTGCCTATCTAAAGTTTTGGACATCATACTTAAAATTAAAAATTACATGTAAGTTTAATTAATTATTACAGCTATGTATCTTTTATGATACGTGTCAATAAAGCATTATTATTATTATATATATGAAAATGAACTAATGGTGTTTTTGGCTTCTGGGGACCTCAAAATGAAAAAGTAACATGATCCCGTGCCTAGGCCTTAAAATTGGCTACTAGTACTGTAATAGCGTACTCCCTGTAGGGAAATTCGCTAATAACTGAAAGTAGGAAAATGAGGATTAGCGATGAGTGAGTGATGGAAGGCTTTGCCTTTTATTTGTACACAGGGTGTAAGAAATAAACGTTCAGACTTCGGGGTATTACTCACAAAAAAAAAGTTTATATAAACATACTGGTATTTCCTAAAATACTTCCTTAGGAGTAATCTTCACCTTTGGTCTAATAATAACCCAGTTTTGGAGAAAAAATGTTTGGGGACCTTGGGTTTTTGGGGAAAAAATGTTAAGGTATTTTATTTCCTGGTTTTGGAACCCACTTTTCAACCGATTTTCTAAAAACTTAGTAGGTAATTATTTTAATTGAATAATTATCATAGATCTCTCATACCTTTAAATTTTGAAAATGTGAACATGTAACTCTCAATGACGTCAAAAATAACACAATTTTAATTCCTTTTAAGACTTGTTTGTACTAATACAATTTATTTTTACTGATGTTCAATTTAATTCAATAATTTTTATTTATATATATTGCAATATACATGAATGGTGTCAAAAAATAAAAAATAAATAAATAAATAAAAATAAACAGTTAAGTCATCACAGGAAAAATACCAAAAAAATTTTGTACATTAAAAATTACACAGATGAGAAATATTGCCACCGTGGCATTGACGGATTATAGAACCTGTCTGACCAAAGAATGTTGGACTATTAAAAGCCTACTGTATTTGCAAAATTTGAAGAAAATTGTTAGAGCCATTTTTGGGATTATCGTTCATACGTATGAATTTCATATGACATTGATATTAACGAGTAAAAAATCTATCAAATCAGTCTTCTCTCTTATTTTCCAGAAACACTTTTATTGATCCACCTCATTAATTCTCAATAACTGCCTGTTCATAGAAGAGCTGGTTATTACAAAGTGATTTTTTCATTCAAAGTTAAGTAGAAACTTCACTGGAGAAGGTGTTAATTTGTTTATATTATTGTATAAATAAATAATTGTTGTACAAGTAGCCTTTAACACCTTAACAAGGTGCTATTTAAGGCCAGTATAAATTATTTGTGACAAGAGTAAGTTAAATATTTTACCTTGTTTTCTGACAAACACCATATCATCATATCCTCTTAATTATAGACGCATGATAATTCCTGTTGCAGCATACCTGAACTCATCCGATGTCAACATTATTGTCCTGGACTGGAGCGAAATGGCCTTTCTATTCTACCCTCTCTCCCGAGCGGCAGTGGATCCAGTGGGCCGTTATCTGGCGGTGCTCATAGACTGGTTGGTGGCGGCGGTAGGGCTGCCCCCGTCGTCACTACACCTGGCGGGGCACAGTCTGGGGGCCCACATTGCAGGTGTGGCGGGGGAACACGTCACCACAGGACCACTGTACAGAATAACAGGTGGGTCAGATGGGTAGTAAGAAAGTGTGGGGTGTAATGAATACATTAAATGCAGTTTATAGTCCTAAATTATTTATTTTTATGACTTTTATTAGGTCCAAACAATTCTTTAGCTTTACATCCTACATGGAGCGTCTGACTAAAGCTGTGTATTGTATATATCAGGAGCCATAAAAACACAGTTAAAGTCGGACAATGACAATCCTGGTCCAGGACCCTATTGAAAGTCACTCACCGCCAAATTTAGACTACGACCATAGATGAAATATACGACTAAGTAGTTGATTTCAAATCTGGACCATTCTTCAGAGTTCAAAGTTTTTTCATGTATGTGTCAGTCGTCAAGCTTGGACCTTTTCAATCAGTCCAGATTTGGCGGGCGCATCAGGCGAGTGATAAAATCGCCAAATAAATTTAACTACCATATTAATTATTATTTATTAACAAATATTAAATCTGAAAATTGAATATTTTTTTAATAACTAAGCCTAGGACCTAATCAAAAAATAAATTGTAACACAATTAAGAAGTGAACTCCGTTTCGTGGGACTTAAACCACCGTTGGGGGTATCACGGAGTTTTCCTCCAGGTAACTTAATTTTTTCTTGTATAAACTTTAGTTTGCATAAGAGAATGTTGGTAACTCATGAACCTGATGCTAGTCTTTCTGAGAAGCACTTATTTAGGCTCTTTCTGCCACTTTGCCTTTAGTGGATACTTTTAAATCAAATTTACTCGGCAAATTTTTCTCACACACTACAAAATCCTAGTCGTTTTCTTACAGTATTCACCTTCCTTCCAGACTGAGTTTTAAATATTTAGCGACCTATTTAATTTTTCCTGTGTTACAGGTTTGGACCCAGCCGGTCCAGGGTTTGATTGGCAGAAGAATGGCCGTTTGGACTCGTCTGACGCTCTTTTTGTTGACATAATTCACACATGTGGAGGAGTCGCTGGGTACTTTGACCCTTGCGGACATGTTGACTTCTATCCAAATGGTGGTGTATTCAACCAACCTGGGTGCCCTTTTGACTTTGGTAATGTAAAAAATAGAACTAGGTAACTTAAAGAGTAAAGATGTTGTTTAGTACTATTAGAGGATGTGGCTCCAGGTGATTACTTCTTTACCTATTAAAACCCTTCGGTGCTATGGGACGGTACATCGTTCATCGTCTTTTCCCCTAAGAATACAATGATATATCATGCCTTGCCTTTCATTCGAAAATTGCTAGGGAACAATATATCGGCTCGCCACAGATATCGATAAGGCTGACTTGAATGGAGATTACTTGTCTCAATTGTTATTTCGAAACTCCAATGATTTCAATCGATTCTCCATAATCAAGATATGATATATCGTTCTCTAGCACTTTTGGGTCGAAAGTTTATTCTTTATTTTTATTTTAATCCCATGCGCTCGCCTCATCTTCCTTGAAAATCCTAGCACTTTTTAGAAGTTTTATGAATAACTTAATTCCCCAAAATTTTTTTAAAGTTACGTATTATTTTTTTAGCACCGAAAGGGTGAAATGTTTTAATATTTTATGCTGGTTTTTCTAATGAACCAATGTACCCATTATATTTCATATTATACGCTATCCATGTAACCTACCCCTTGTAGACAGTAGGCTACTAATTTTTAACAGGAACAACAGTGTGTATAATATACTGTGTGTACCTTGTCGATATAGGTCTCTGTCGTAGTTCTAAGAGCAGTATCCATTAGCCATGAACCTAAATTATTTATATGCTTTGAGTAATTTAATTGTATTGATAATGGCCTTTGGCTTTCATATAAATATCAGTACTGTACTTGCATATTTAATATGAAGGTCTATGTTTTTTTGTTGAAATAGGCCTAATACTTACGTAAAGAATAAAAATGCACTGTATGTTTTGTGAGATAGCCTATAAAGTTTCTAACAAAATCAAATCCAGATTAACTTAGGCTACCTCCAGCTTCCTGGATAGTAATAAGTTAGGCCTATATGCCTAAGTATTTTCATGCTTCCTGTTATAAAAATTAAGTAGATTTTCCTTTATCCTGTACTACTGTTCATACTGACAAAGTTGAGATAGGCAAATAAGTTATTATTTGCAGCGAAACTTTGTTATCCTACTCCACCGCCATTATCAGTGTTAACATTTCGATTTTGCGTTTAAAATTGAGCGATGAAAACAATCGATCTACAAGCGGGTAAAGAAATCTATTACGATAATAATCCAGCCTAACAATCTAACCGTTCGTAAACCTCCATCACTTATATGGACAGTGATGTTAGGCTATAACAACAAAATCAATGGTTTATGGAAACATTTAAAACGCATATTCCCTCAGTAGGCCTACTAGGGGAAAAATACTTTTCTGCTTCTATTTGATTTTGGCAGCATTTGAGTGAAGCCATTTTTGGTCAAATGAAGTCTGCATCTTCTAACAAATTAAGATACACCTACAAAATAAACTTAGGTAGTTTACTTATTCTGTTTTGTTCTCTGAATTTGTTATTATAGGCTACATTAGTCAAAATTTGTAATAATTACTTGTACGCAATATATTTGTTGTATTGTCAAAGTTATTTTTAATTGTCTTAGATCAAAACTAAATCAGGTGATAAAATCGTAATCGTATCGTGTAAGGTAATTATACCATCAATAAAAAAACAATATTATCACAAAATCAAAATTTTAACATTGATAATAACGGCGTAAAAGGATAACGAAGTTTCGCCATATTTGATATAGGCTAAAATTGATACAGGATCCAATTTATTTGACCTGAGACAAGATAACCGGCTAAGTAGGCTAGCTTATCAATGATGGGGATTGGTAATTGGTAAAATTGTAATACTGTAATTTAAAAATTTAAAGGGCAAAACTCTCGTTATTTATGAATAAACATAGGTGATTTTCTAAAATTACGTGGGTATCCTACTTTGCAATGACCAAAATTTATGTGAGGGGGCGGGGGGAGTAAGTAGACTTGCTAACATACTTTGTAACTTACAGAGCCGTCCTTAGGAAATGCGAGGCCTGGAGCAAAATATTTTTGCGAGGCCTTATTTAACGGGGATTGCTGGGGGTTGTGGAGTATGGAACATACGACAGCGTGTGTCCAAGTTATGTCTAGACGTTTTCCGACTGTCTATATATGTAATCAATCCATTACACCTCTATATCTCTGAAATTATTTGAGTTACAGAAATGAAACTTGGCACAACTATTAATTACAGGATCTCCCTCAACTCTACCCTCTAGCCCTCTACCCTCTTTTTCAGGTATTATTCCTGGACCAAAGACAAGCCAAAAATATCATATTTAAAATTTAGTGATTTTAATACAAATAGTCACGCATATGAGCGGGTTGCCGCGCACAAAGCGCGGTTGCAGCACCAGCTCAACAATGAATTTCAAACCAAATGCCAAAACTGCTCCCGGGGAAGCGGTCCGACCGTGACTAGCCTTAGTTATATCGCTCTATCTCGCTTAATTATTAAAAATGTTTCATGACATCATTATTCAACCTAAACGTTTATAGAACTAACTTTTAAGCGGGCAAGGCCTCGCGGCGCGAGGCCCTCCTCAGCGCGAGGCCTGGAGCGGCCGCTCCACTCGCTCCACCCTAAGGACGGCACTGGTAACTTACAGTAAACTAATCTTTGTTTGTATCTCTCCACAACCGAGGTGATGGGTAGGGGTAGGAGGCCTACTACATAGATGATGGTAGCAAATCTGCGTTATTATACCAATAAAACCTCACAAACGTGTCCATGACCATGTAGTCAGGTGACGGCAAGACCATTGAAACATTGAAAGCTACTTTGATGTTAACAACCATTTTTACAACATAGCGAAGTATATCAGTATATCATGCATTTAATGTTGTGAAGAAAAAGTTTTTATTTTAACATTTGAATTTGAATGTGGAACACTAACTTGTAAAGCCATCCAGGATGTCCAGGATCCAGATGACAGCGACACAGCAGACACTACACTACTCTGTTCTTCTTCTCCCGAGCAGTGATATTGTGGAAACATGGAAAAAACATAGGAATTACGAAGTTATATTTCAACTAGTGGAGTGTAGGGGCAAAGGCCCCTAGAAATCAAAATTGTGATGTCTCCAAAAGTTCGTTTCAATTATCACCTACTTGCAGTATACTACTGTATTTTTCTCAAGCTGTAGTATGAATTTACACGTTTGGGTTTTATAATAAAATATTACCCAATCTTGATGAAACTTTTTGGCAGTATCGAATCATTAATTTACCAATAATTTTGCCTGTATTAAAATACAGAAGTATATTTTGTGGAAAAAAGAAGAATTATTAAACTAATATACTATTGAACGCGGTAAAATAGTTTTAACCCTACACATGTACATGATGAGTTAGAAACTAAAAAAAAAAAATAAATAGTTAGATACAACATAAGCCCATTAATACTGTACACTCCTTCACCCTGGACCCCTGTGCTCCCATCATTAGTGGCTCCCCTGTTCACCTCTTCAGACCCGTGTTTTCTGTACCCCCTATATGCCCCCAGAGCTCGAGTACCCTCATGCCCTCGTACCCCCTTGCCCCCTGCCCCTGTGTTCCCCATTCTCCCATGCCCATTTGCCAGCAGACCTTCCCTGTGGCATCCATGCACTCTATGTTCCTCATTCCTCCCCAATGCCCCCTATGCCCAACCAACCCGTGCCACCGACCTCTCTAGTAGGCCCTACCCCTTGTGCCCCTATTCCCATGCCCCCATACTCCCGTGCCCCATGCCCACCATCCCCATGCCTCCCCGTGCTCCCATTCACCTCTCCAAACCCGTGTTTCCTGTACCCCCTATCCCCCACGGCCCGAGTACCCCCTAACCCTCACGGCCCGAGTACCCCCATGCCCCCGTACCCCCATTCTTCTGTACCCACTTGCCCGCAGTTCTTCCCAGTGGCCCCCGTGCACTCTATGTTCCTCATTCCTCCCCAATGCCTCCCCAAGCCCAACTAACCCGTGCAACCGACGCGACGCGACGTCTCTAGTAGGCCCTAACCCTTGTGCCCCCATTCCCATGTCCCCATACTCCGGTGCCCCATGCCCACCATTGCTCCACGTGCACCCTATATCCCCATGCCCCCCTAACCCCAGTGCCTCCGATAACCCTCGTGCCACCTCACCCAAGTTTTACACCCTTACCCACATGTCCACCGTTCTTCCCCGTGGTCCCCATGCCCTCTATGCCCCCCAAGCCTCCCCTGTGCCCCCATCTGCCCCCATGCCTCGTGCCACTGACGCCCCTAGTGTCCATTGTGCATCCTACCCCCGCCACGTGCCACCGGGCAACCATTGTTTCAAAAACCCCAAACGGGGTGCCCGACGTTGCACCCCGTGGCAACCATGCCCCCCATGCCCATATACCCTTTTGCCACCCACACTCCTAGTGCTCCTTGTGCCTCTGCAACACCGCCTCCACGTGCCATAGTGCATCCCCATGCTTCCCCAGAGTGCCCCCGCCCCCTATGCGACCGCACCCCGTACCCCCTAGGCTTTCGTGCCCTCATGCTCGTCCCTGTGCTATGTTGCACACGCCTCCACCGTGCCCCTTATGCCCCCCGGTCTCCAGTGCCACCGACACACCTCGTGCCCCCATATCCCAAATCCCCCTGTACTACCCATGGTCCCGTGCTGCCATCCCCGCAGTCCCCGGCCCTGCGTGCCCTACTGTGCCCAAGCCATTTCCCCTGTCTCCCCCATGTCTCCCCCCTGCCACCTGCCCCCTTACCCTGTGTGCCACTGACGTCCCCCATACTTTTATTTAGTCTATTTTTGTCTGTTCATCAATGAAGTAGAACACTGATTGATACATTGTTAGTTTTAGCACACTATCATTTACATAAAAATCTCCCCGTATTTATTGGATTAACGGCGTTTATTGTTTCCCAACGACCTATGAAAAGAAAAAAGCAGAGAATGGATAAAACCAAAACAAAATATTCCTTATAGGAGGTTATGAAACAGTTAGTAGTTTACATATAATGATTCAGTCGGAAATAAACAAACAGACAACAAAACGATTCAACTCTTCAACTCGATCTTCTAAATATAAATCAGTAACGTAATAACTAAAACATTTACTGAGTAAAGACAGTTAACCATTATAATCAACCTTGCCACGTCTAAACCACTTAAAATCTTTTTTAAATTTTGTTATGGTGAATATAGCTTACCAATTATTCTACTCCTGTTTCCTCAATTAAATATATGGGGCCAGGAAGATTAAATCTCCTGAGGATCCGTAATTCGTTCAGACTATTACTGTTCTCCTTTTTTATAGTGCATTGCCAATTTTAAAAAGCTATAACTATGCGGTTATCTTAACTCAAAATCTCTGCTCAATAACCAGCTGAGTTTATGATAAAAACACTGGAACATCTGCTTAATTACACCGTGTAGATATAAAAATCTTCTTCCCATTACATTAACATTGGAACTTCAAGGTCCACTGGGGTGAAGCCCAGGTAACTTTTGACAATTCTGGTATTTTTCCTTGCGTCCTTGGACCTTAAGCTTTAAAATGAGCTATCATACGTTGCCCTACCTTTTTTCTAACTCGAGATATTTCGTGGGGACCGATTCGCTTACGGAATTATATATATAGATGTCTGTAGAGGAAAAGCATAACTGCTTTCTGAAGGTCTGCTGTTAACTATTTTCCTTTTTTGTGTGTTCCGGATATGAAGTGTGAAAATCAAAACGGAAGTCAAGTTACTTTATCATTTACCATTAGGCAGGGCGCGCACTACTTCGGAATCGGCTCGGCTCGGCCGGAATCGGCGTGGTGAGTAAATTTGCTTTGCGTGTAATGTAATGGAGACCCGCGCACTACATCGGAACGGCACGGTACGGATGATCGATCGGCATTTGCCGATCCATTGCAAAGTACATGGATGCAAAGTTACATGCAAAGTAAATTTCCGATTCCGGCCGAGCCGAGCCGATTCCGAAGTACCGTAGTGCGCGCCCTGCCTTACACGGCTGATTGAAAAAGAGAATGAAACAGTGTTTCTAAGAGTACGATATCACCATATAACTTGAATTTACATTTGAATTATTACTTTATACCACCAAAGACCAAAGTTAATTAATTGTCGATGCTGCAATTCTCTTAGAAAAACTGGCCTCAATCGGAATCTCTGGTCTGGCGCTGAAATGGCTTGAGTCTTACTTAGCTGAAAGATGCCAGATCACTGAGATTTTGCAAAACTCTGCTTCAAAACTTCAAAAAATTTCCTCCACTCCAAAGATCATTACGAACGGCGTTCCGCAAGGATCCGTTCTGGGACCTCTCCTTTTCTTGGTTTACATCAACAACATCACAGACTGTGTCCCAATAGGTAACGTCTACTTGTTTGCGGATGACACAACATTATTCGTAAATGGGTCAGACTTGCCAAGACTGGAGGCAGAGTCTAATGAAAAGGCAAATGAATTAGCTAACTTTTAGCGAATTTCCCTATAGGGAATACGCTATTACGGTAGTAGCCATGGTAAGACCTAAGCCCGGGACCACTTTACTTTTTCATTTTGAGGTCCCCAGAAGCCAAAAACACCGTTCGTTCATTTTCATATATATGTATATATATATCTATATATATATATATATGTGTCCGTGGTACCGATAACTTTTGAAGCGGACCTCCGATTTTGACCAAATTTGGTATGAAGGTGTAAGACCAGGTCTATTTTCATGAGTTCGTGAACCAGCATTGTCGGGTTATGGGAACGGGGTTTTATGGGGTTTCAAAGGGGTCAAAAATGGGTTTTTGGCATTTTTGGACCTAAATTTTCAAAATTCATCAAATTTACCTAAAACCATTTAAAAGAGCTTAAAAAAACAAACAATTTAGTATTTTGAATCTTTTAAATAGCTTAGCTGGTTATATAGAAAATTCAAATTAAGTTTCCCATGTTATTCTTATGGGTAAATCTTTAAAAAGTTATATATCGCTTATTTATCAACATATCTTAGTAAAAATTTGTATGAACCTTAACTAAGTGGTGAGTAATTAAGATTTGATCAAAAACCCACATGGCATCAAACCTACATGCTAAAACCCATGATATTCTTATGGAAAATAAAAGTATAATGGGATCAAGAGAGATGGAGATAATAAGGTATCTGTTCCTAATCAGCTGATCAGCTGTCTTCTGCATATTTGTCAGATTTAAAATATTTATATTTTGTTAATTATAAACAAATTATTCCTTTTGCTTGGAAGTTTTAAATGATATGCACTTCATCAAAAATTCAAAATTTTGAATATTATTTTTATAAATACCCCTTTTGCAGCAAAATATTCTCCCCTAGAATAATATGGGAAATGAATATGCACTTTTGCTGCCACTGAAATGTCAAAAATGGGAAACTTTAGACCATGATAAAGTATATCTTTACTAGATGAAGCCACATACCAAGTTTTATTAAGATATGTTGAGAAATAATGGATATATAGCATTTTATTTATTTCCCATAAGGTTAACATAGGGACAATGTTCTGTGTTTACCGCTTTCAATATCTCGGCAACCAATGGACATAGAGCAATGATTCAAGATACAAAATTGTTTGTTTTTTCAAGCTGAATTCAATGGGGTCAACAAACATTTATTTATTTTAATTTTTTATATAAAAAAACAAAAAACCCATTTTTGAGGGGTAAAATCCCCCTTACCCCCATTCCAATAGTCCGATCGGTCTGGTTTTCGAACTCCTCCAAATAATTACCACTTTACACCTCCATACCAAATTTCATTATGATCGGACCATTTTTGTGACCACTATCGTGCTTACAGATACATAGATATATAGATTCAAATTCAAATTCAAAATATCTTTATTTTTTATTTGTACAATCCGTACAATAAATAGTGTCAAGTTCTTAATTACTAATACTTAATTCTAAGATGACAGTGAATAAAATTCATCCAAAGAATAAATAGGCCTTTCAAATAGAAATTTTTTGAGGTTAGACTTAAATTTGTTGATGTCTACAATTTCTCTTATTTCCTTAGGAATAATTTTCAAAAATTTTACTCCTTTGTAAGAAGGCTTAGTCTTAAAAACCTCAAGGTTATGTTGTGGTAAAACAATATCAGTTTTGTTTCTGGTGTTGTATGTGTGGTTTTCACAGTGTATTTTAAACCTATCATAGTTGTTTTTCACATGCATAATACATTCTAGCACATACAAACCAAAAACTGTTAATATTTTTAAATCAGCAAAATGTTGTCTCACAGATTCTTTATAATCCAAATTTAACATTACCCTTAAGGCTTTTTTCTGTAAAACTAATATTCTACTCAAATTTTGGTGGGAAGTGTTTCCATAAACTGAGATTCCATATGCTATATGGGATTGAATGTGGGAATGAAAAATTACTTTTAAGGTTGCTAAATCAATTAAATAATACATTCTTCTTAAAGCATAAATTCCAGAATTTATTTTGCGAACAATGTGATCCACGTGCTGGCACCAACTAAGACAGTTGTCAATATGAAGTCCTAAAAACTTCGTGCCATCAATTTGGTTAATTGATTCATTTTCAATGAAAATGTGGGGATTGAATTTATTTTTGTTCTTTTTTGTACTGAATGATACAAAATTTGTTTTCTGAGCATTTAAAATTAATTTATTGTTTGTGAGCAAATTATGAATGTTTGATAATTCTGAGTGAGCAGCAACCTCCAGTTCATTCGCTGTTCTAGCAGATATGATGAGATTTGAATCATCAGCATACTGTATGAGTTGTATATATATTATTATTATTTATTGACCATTGACAATTGTATAAATTGCATAGGTTTTTTACAGATAAATGCTACAAAAATTTTGAATTATAAGTAAAGTATTTTTAGAATTTGTCTTGAAGATAATTTTCGACACTATAATAACATTTTTCTTGAAGTAATTTCTTTAATTTCTTTTTGAACTTGAATGGGCATTTTTCATTTTTTATATTATCTGGTAATTTATTAAATAGTTTGGTTGCAGAAAACATATATTGATTTTGATAAAAACTTGTTCTGTGTGGTTGAATGGGAAAATTTTCAGTGGTTCTTAAATTATAATGGTTTTCTTTAATTATGTCTGTCTCTTCAATTTTTTTCATGAAATATTTAAAATAATTTAAAGATTCTTATATATAAATGCATGGTAATGTTAAAATTTTCCATTCTTCAAAAATAGGTTTGCATGATCTTCGTTTCTTTAGTCTAAATATTTGCCGAATGCTTCGTTTTTGTAATATAAATAATTGTTTCGTTCTTTTATTTTTATTTCCCCAAACAGGTATTGCATATTTTAGATGTGGGAATATAAATGCATAGTATAAGTATAATTTCATTTTTAAATTAAGAAATTTTGAAAGTCTTCTGATAATAAAAATACCTTGGCATACCTTCCTTGACACTTCATGAATATGTTTTGAATAATTTAAATTTTCATCGACGTGAAATCCTAAAAATTTAAAATTTTTATTTGATTCTATGGATTTATTTTGAATTTCCATAGAAAAATTGTTATTTTTTGTTTTGTTATGGTTTGACATTGTAAATTTAACTAGCTTTGTTTTTTCTACATTTAATTTCATCTTGTTGCGTTCAAACCAATTTATTAAATTATTTATTTCAATTTGAGTATCAATTTTAATCTTTTCTTGGGAAGGATTAGATGTGTCATCAGCAAATAGCATCAATTTAGAAGTTGAAATAGAAATATTTATATCATTCACATATATTAAAAACAAAAGAGGTCCAAGATTTGATCCTTGTGGAACTCCTGATTTTGGTATAGCTTCTTGCGATAATATGTTACTTAATATTTGATTTGCATTTAAATTTTCAATTCTTACTTTCTGTATTCTATTCTTCAAATAGGTATCAAACCAATCATAAATTTTGCCTCTTACTCCTATATTATTTAATTTTTGAAGCAGAAGGTCATGGTCGACCATATCGAAGGCTTTTGACAGGTCAAAATATAAGCCGATTGTCTCTTGACGTTTGTCTAGCGAGTCCACTATATAATTTATATGGTTTATTATGGCAGGGGTAGTTGATAGACCAGGGCGAAATCCGTATTGATTGGGGTTCAAGATGCTGTATTTATCTATAAATGATTTTAATCTTTCATACATGGCTTTTTCAAAAATTTTAGAGAAAGTAGAGAGGATAGAAATAGGCCTATAATTATTTATGTCTGATTTTGAACCTTTCTTAAAAATAGGTTTTACTATTGAAATTTTTAACAATTTTGGAAATTCGCCTTCATTAAATGACGAATTTATGAGGTGTGTGAGTATGAAAGAAAATTCTTCGGCACAATTTTTGAGTAATATTGGTGATATTTCATCGTATCCTGATGTGTATTTGGATGGTAGAGATCTAATAATTTCTTTGGTTTCCATTTGACTAATCGGTTCAAGATACATTGATTTGGTGTTGAAATAGCCTTGGTTTTTTTTATTATCCTCCTCAATTGGCGTCTTCTTGATGGTTTTTTCAATAATTTTGGAAATGTTAGAAAAATGATTATTGAACATGTTTGCAATTTTGACAGGATCTTCTTCTAAACTTCCATTTTCTTTTATAAGGCTGTAATCATGTTCCATACTATTCTGTCTTTTCCCATTTATATTCACATTTATAATGTCCCACATTGTTTTACTTCTATTATTCGACGTTTCTAAACTTTTTAACAATGTATGGTTTTTTTCACTTTTGATTGCGTTTCTATAGGTTTTTTTCAAAACTATTCATATTCATTTCTAAGTGGATTTTTGGAATCGAGGTCCTTTGTTTTTAGGTAAAATTCAAAGACTTTCTTTCTAAGATCACTAACTTCTTCACTTAATTTCATCTTCTTTTTAACTTTGTTTAAGATGATTTTCTTATAAGGGAAAGCGTTGTTAAAAAGAAATGTAATTTTTTCATGAAACATGTTATATTTTTTATTTATATCTGGTTCACAAATTATTTCTTCCCAAGACTCTTTTAGAAGTTCGGCTTTGAATTTCAGAATATTTGTTTCAGCAAAGTCCCTTATAACTTTAAATTTTTTTGGGACATTTCCTACATAATTTCCAAGCGATATTGTAGCTGCCTGTGCATGATGATCAGACATAGCCGTAATAAGAACATAGGAACATATTTTCTCCTCATCTATGTTTGTAAAGATATTGTCAATTATCGATTTTGAATTTTTAAATTCTCGAGTATAAGAATTGATCGTGTGTCTTAAACCGAATGATTGTATTAGATAGTTAAACTTCTTTGATTTTAATTTGTCCTCCAAATGATCTATATTAAAATCACCCGTTAGAATTATTTTTCTTTCATTTGTTTCAAAACGATTTAAGAGATCATTTATTGAGTCGATAAAAATATCAATATCACCTGGCGGGTGTCTGTATACTACTACGATAAGCAATTGAATTTTTCCCATGTCTATTTTTATAGCTGAAATTTCACATGATCCTTCAGTGCAAAATTCTTTAACGTCTAGTGCAGAGAATTTCAGATCATCTTTGATAAAAATACATGAACCTCCTTTGGATAGATGAGTTCGACTAAAATTGGATGCATTTTTATATCCTTGTATTTTTAATTTTTCAAATTCGTAACCTTTAAGAAAATGCTCCGTTATACAGAGTACATCTGGTGTTTCAAGATCTAACAGAATTTCTAATTGATCTATTTTAGAGAGTAATCCTCTTATATTCTGGTGAATAAGTTTTATAGGCCTAATTGAGTTTGTTAAAATGGATTTGTTATATTTTTGGATTTTTAGATTAGAATTTATTTTTTTGTTTTCTAATTTATAAGAATCCGATGGCATGTTATTTAAGTGGGAAAATGAAAATTGTGATTTTACACCTGCGTCTCTTTTATTTAATCTAAAAAATTAATATGTTTTGAATCAGATACATCAGTACCTATTCCATTGCTTACTTTACAATCATGTTTATATACTTCTTTTAATATTAAATTAGCCAATACCTTTTTTCCAAATTTATTTAAATGTAGGCCATGTGTTGTATATAATTTCCTGTTTAGGGAATTCAGGGAAATGAACATGCTATGCGGAAATTGTTTTGTTAGTTTTTCTATTTCCTCGTTTTTCTTCATTATGTCATGATTAAGGTAGGGTTTGTCAAATCTTTTTTGGAATCCCACATATTACCAAATTAACGTCACATGTTTTCATTAGAGTCTTTTCCATGTCTTTTAAAATATTCTCAAATGACTCTTTGTTTTCGATATTATTTGTGCCACCAATAATTACTACAGTGTCATTTTTATCCAAGTCTACGGTTTCCTTTTCAATATCTTTGACTATTTCTTCCAGGCTTGCGCTAGGTTTCACAGTGTTTTTAACATTAGTATAATTAAGACTTTTGTTTAGAATCTGTCCTAAATCTCTTCCATGGCTATCACTCATCACTTTAAGAATTGGACTTTCATACTTTACCTTTTGTCTTGCATTAGTTCCTAACTTCTCTGATCTACTACCAATCAAATTAGTTGTTGTTTCCTTCGTTTGCTTTATATTATTATTTTTCTTTGGAACATATTTAGGATTAGGCCTATCTTTATTAATATCTGGATTTAGTTTATTCAGCAGAGTGAATCTATTACAAACTGGAATTAAATAATCAATTTCTAAACCATCATCATTAATTTTGTTCTTATTGTATTTGTCAACACTTTGTTTGTCTTGTTCACTTTGGGAATCAGCTAGGCTTATACAACTTTCAGATAAATCTTGATTATGTACTGGCCCTTCATAAAAGTTCACTGAACGGGATTCTTTTAGTTCTTTTTCCTTTGCTTGAAGTTTTAATTCAACAACCTCCAAATCAAGCCATAACTCTTCAAGCTTACCCATCAAACTTGTCTTCTTATTTGATAGTTCTTCAATTCTATCGAGCAAACTTTTGATGGTGAATAGTTCAGTGTGTTATCTGTTTGACACGATATAGATCTCGTGGTTAAATTTATCTCAGAGCAACTTAAACTACTATCTACAGATGGAGTCAAACTTTGATTCATTATGAGCACAGGCTCGTCTTTAGAACTCTCGAGTTGATTGTTTTTCTTGGAGAGATCATAACAAAATTCGGTGTGGTTTTCGTTCAGGACTATGATGTTGGTCATATCTTTATCAGACTTGATACATGCTTTACAGTTGAGGGTTGTACAATGCCAACAAATGTTACCATTTCGTAGTGTCAATGCCTTGAAATATTCTTGGCTGTTATGTGTTATTAACTGCTTTCCTTCATTGACCATGATTTTAAAATTTATTTATAGATATTAGTAAAGAAAATCTTGCATAAATAGCTTTAGTAAACACTTATAAACTAACTTTGAGGTTAATGAAATATAATTATAACTTTTCACAACAACTATGTTGAAATTACTGTTAATTCATACTGATAGGTAATTTTGACATGCTAAACTTGAAAAATATCATAAAATTTGATTTAAATTAAAGTACTTACAATATTTTAAAATAATTTTAAATATAGAGATAAATTTGTTGAATTTAATGTTTTCAATTCACAGCTGATTCCTCTATAACATTGGTCCGTGAAGTTCCAATGTTAATCTTATCATATACATAAATATATACATATATAATAAATATATACATGGATATATACATGTGTGTATATCTAAAAATTCAAAAGAATGTTGTTTTTGGCTTCTGGGGGCCCCAAAATGAAAAGTTAAGATGGTCCCGGTCTTAAATCTTACCATGAGACCTACGGTAATAGCTTAATTTCACTATAGGGAAATTCACTAAAAAGGCAGATTTTAATGAATTACGGCTCGGCAAATTGCGGCCATACCGTACGTCTGACATATAAAATGTAAATATAAAAACTGATTATCATTAAAAGAGCTACATTTTTGCTGAAATAAAGAGTTTTGATAAAACTAACAGTTTTTAAGATAAATGCCAAAATATATATCTTGGCAGCAATCTTGGCGGCCATTTTGAATTTTTGGGCATGTTCCCAAGGTGTGATTAATGGCGATTTTTGAGGGGTTAATAAGGGCACTCTTAGCTATCATTTAAAACAAAAATCGCTCGTGTTGCAATTTTTTTGGGGTTCAACACTAAAATGATTCCACTAATAGGGAAATTCGCTAAAATACTATGTACTTCAAACGCTGTGATGGGATCTGTGTGTTATACATTTACCAGAGTATCACCCAGTTAAATGTTGTTCCTTAGGGTCAAGTAATAAAGTAAAACTCGGGTGCTTGACCAGAAAAGTGGTACTTTTCGAAAAACGACGCCATCTTTGATTTTTTAATTTTCAGTATTTATGACCATTTATATGAACTTCTCAGGTTATCTGAGTATCATATTATATAAAAATTCAAAATTCTAGAAAAATCAGTTGTAGTTTTAGAAGATTACTACTAACAACTTTTATGAGACGGATTTTACTAATTAAACCATTTGATAAACATAATATTTTTAATATTGTATCGAGTGGTGAAAACCATAAGACTACTTTTTGTGTTCAAGAAATTGTAACAAATTGTTGTAATCATTTGTATTTAAGACCTTACATGCACTCTATTATTTTAATTCGATGTGCATAATTTTAACAAATGAGGAGGTCTATGTAAAAAGGGCTGTAGTCTGAAAACCAACAATTGAGATATGGAGTGTGCAAAACTTCATTCAAGTGTATCTTTTAACCTGAAACCTAGACAACTTAAACTATTATTAATGAAATAATATTCAATAATCGGTGATTCGTTTTATATTTACAAGTAGGAGTGTTTATTTTAAAATATTAAAGAAATTCCTTTTGCAAAAAATGCTTACATATGCCCTTTTTCAGGAGATGGCTTGCCGCCATGTTTTTCATACGCCCTTTTTACATAGACATGTTTTTATAAGTCCTTTTTACATAGACATTACATCCTTTTTACATAGGAGGGCTAAACATCAGCTGATACAATCAGACAGTAGAAGGTGAAACAAAGAGATACAAACATGAAATTTCACAGACTTACAAATGAAAACACAAGGCATCTGAAAACGCCATCTCCGCAAAAAGGGCGCTATACCGGCATACGCCCTTTTTACATAGACCTAAACATCAGCTGATACAATCAGACAGTAGAAGGTGAAACAAAGAGATACAAACATGAAATTTCACAGACTTACAAATGAAAACACAAGGAATCTGAAAACGCCATCTCCGCAAAAAGGGCGTATACCGGCATACGCCCTTTTTACATAGACCTCCTCAAATATTATTATTATTATTGTCCAATTTCTCAACACAAAAATAAACCCCTATTTCTTGGTAAAATATGTTATACGATGGAGCTCTGTTTAAGTGACTTAAGAACTGTTAACTTCCCTGTAAAAATGGTTAAATAAAATTACAAAATTATGTAAAATCTGTGTCAGCATAGGTGAATAAAAAAGCTATACATCAGATTCTATTACTTTTTATTTAAAATAACATTGATTATTTTATAAAAGTTGTTCAAACGTTTTTTCAGCAAAAAATTACAACAACAAAAATGGCAGTTCAGGACATAAAATTATTTAGTTTTTAAAGCTCTTTAAGAAAGTCTAGAATAAATAATTTTTTTTATAAAAAAGTTGTTCTCAAAACCGAAAGTAGGATTTTTGCATAAGTAAAATACAAAACAAGTCTTTAAAGTTGACCGTGTTACATTTATTTGACGTTTTGTGGGTTTCAAATATGAACAAAGGTCTAGCACCCCGAAAAACATATAATGTGATCCTCAGACAACCTGAAAAGTGCATATAAATTATCACAAACGATAAAAATTTACAAAACTCAAGATGGCGTCGTTTTTCGAAAATAAACACTTATCTGCAAGCACCCAAGTTTTTCTTGATCACTTGACCCGAAGGAACTTTCAAGCAGGTGATACTCTGGTAAATGGATAACATACAGAACCCCCCCCCCAGCAAATGGACTATATGAGGTGTTAACATTCTTTGTTAAATTATGATAATTAGTTTATAGACCTTAGTTTTAGTCTCAACCATCTTGAATTTTGTTAATTTAATGAATGTACAATCATGTAAATTGGTGCAAACGGTTGGGAGCAAATAAATAAATAAATAAACGTATGATTTAATTGTAAACGTCAAACACATGATTTCAATTTGTTTTTGTTGACCTTTTTGTTGTTGTTTACATTAAAATGGAAGAATAAATATTTTTTCTACTACTTTTTTTATTCATGTGTACTTAATATTTCTGAATCTAAAAATGGTGACGAGCAAGTTAGTAAGACAAAAAGATTTGGACCGATATTTAAAGAAAAGAAAGTCACTAGAATTACATTTGAAAAAATTAAAAGACTATTTGCCAAAATGTGAAGATTCTCAAGAGACACGTACCTATTACACTGAAAAATTTTCAACAATATGGTCGGAAATTGAAGACACGCAGTCAAATATTGAATTATGTACAGACTCGATAGAAAGTGAACTAGAAGTTAGGCGGCATTTGGAAGAAATATATGAAGAAATACGAATTTGTCTTGACACAGAAAGGACAAAGAATCATGCGTGTACTACAATGGCTGTTTCTACAATATCTAATGTTTCTAATATTCCTTTTCAGCCATATACAAAAGAAGAGAGTTTTCAAAATTTTACTAGACGGTTTGAGAACTATGCAAATTAAGGGGGAACTTGGCTTCAAAGGTGAAAGTGGAATTATTCCTACAAGCACTCAACCCACGAATGCATGAACAGCTCTATGACATTTGCATACCAGACGATCCACACACTAAAACATATGAGGAGTTGATTAACTTACTAATGGCAATAATAGAACCACAACCTAGCATTTGGGCTCGTCAGCACAAGTTTACAACACGAACCCAACTGATAAATGAATCTATACAAGATTACGCAACAGCCCTAAGGAAGCTTAGTGTTGAATGCAATTTTACATGTAAGAAATGTAATGAATCCGTATCTGAAATTTTACTTCGGATGCAGTTTGTCAGAGGATTAAAAGACTCTGATATACGTATTCAACTACTTCAAGAAAAGCCATTACAACCTTTTAGAGAAGTAGTTGAGAAGGCAGCTACTTTGGAGCTAGCAAAGAGTGAGTGCAAAATAATAAGGACACCAGATAATCAAGATGATATTTACCAAGTATGCAGAAAGAACAAACAGAATCAAGGTGGAGATGCTCACCAAGAATCCAACAAGAAAAACGAGTTGAAAATTTTAAATCAAAAGGGTCAACAAAAACAAATTGAAATCATGTGTTTGACGTTTACAATTAAATCATATGTTAAGATGAGGAATATAAAGAAAGTGTGAATAAAATAGTTGCTAAGTCTTACAGATGTGAAAATGACATTTAAACGCAAAACACTTTCTAAGACATTTATATTCAATTACAAAAGTCAAATTTTTTTTTTTTTTTTTTTTTTTTTTTTTTTTTTTTTTTTTTTTGAGGGAGAGGCGGAAAAATGCATTACGCACACAGGTGGCCAGCCTGTAGTGTGGGGCTCCCCTAAAAACGGGTTTACCCACTAAAAAACCTCCTCTACTCTTTAGGAATCTAACCTGGAATTGTTTGTCACATTACGTCAGGCTAGGCCTAAATTTGGCTTACGCCCGTGGGGCTCACTCCTTATCCAGCCGCTCGATCAAGGGATCTGGGCCACTTCGCGGTCCAGATCGGTTTTCTTTTCCAGGAGGATGCCCCGGACGAACTGTGACAAACAATCCCAGTTGCCCTCATCCTCCAAAATCTTTTGGCAGACCGAGTCCACCGAAAATACACCAAAGATTTGTGTGCCCTCCAGGCGGGGCCCTTCCCAACGGGGACAGCGGAAGAATGTGTGTTCCGCATCGTCGGGAACACCCGGGCAATAAATGCAGTCCGGTGAACCGGTCTTTCCCATCCGGTTCAGGTACGACCGAAAATAGCCGTGACCTGTCAAAAATTGGGTCAGGTAGTAGTCCACCTCCCCATGCCGCCGTTCCACCCATGGTTGGACCTGCTTGATAAGTCGCGCAGTCCATCGTCCTCGGGTGTCGTGCTCCCAGCTGTGTTGCCACTGCTGGAAGGTTCGGGAGCGCTCTTCTGTTCTTGCCGTGTCCTTGCCGATCTCGCCACGTCTCTGATAAATCGCTTTCCTCTCCCCTGCCAAGAGCTTGACAGGGATGACTCCGGCGACCACCAGGACGGCAGGCTCGGACACTGTCCGGTAGGCGGAACACACCCGGAGCGCAGCTTGACGCTGAACCCGGGCGAGTCGCAACCTGTAGCACTCCTTATCTAGAGCGCCTGCCCACACCTCTGCCCCGTAAAGAAGCACGGACTGGACCGCGGACATCAACAGACGTCTTCTGCTGGATCGGGGACCCCCGACATTGGCCATCAGCCTACTAAGGTAAGTCACTACCTTAGCGGCCTTGTCCGCCGTACGGAAGATCTGATCCCTCCAGCTTAACTTGGTGTCCACCATAACCCCGAGGTTATGGTGGACAAAAGTTAACAAAAGTCAAATAGACTTAATAGTAAACTAAATAATTAACCTATAGTATAATTAGTATCAATTATATAAAATAATTTACTATACACGATTTCCCTGCGAAATATACCGTCAGATCCAGGGTTATTAACCACACAGCCGATATTTTTTATTTTCAAAGAATAATTTTTCATTTGAGGTCGGCGTGTTATAAATTGAAACTTGGAATACAGCGTTGTGAAGGTATATTTGAATAAAATTAATAAATTTTTTACAACTCATGTTTTCAAATTGCTGTTTAAAATCTTTAAATTGGTGACTCATTTCTTATAGAGTCAATGTTTTGTTTCATTAAAATTATTTCCATTTTTATTCCCATAATTTTTTATTATAAGTTTGTATCGTGTGTTTGTATTAATTTGCCTGTTTTCGTTACCCGTGTCAAAATAATTAAGATCTAAATTTTTAAAATCATCTCTGGTTCTTAATCGTATTGTTTATAATATTTTAAATATTACCTATCTTTTGTGAATAAAACACAACTTTAAACATTTTTTCACTTTTATTGACGACAATTTCACACATCAAATAAATAGTTGCCAATTATTTTTTCTTTTTTGGGACTTGCGGTTTGGGACTCGGCGCAGTGGGATGATGGAGAGGGTTGTGCCTTGGTGAACTCGTCGATGGGCCAGGTTCGTTTGCTGGACCAGGTTGGTTTCCCGCAGCAGCAGGGGGTGGAGCAGCAGGGCCAAAAGCGGGGGCGGCGGGGGGGACGGTGGCAGCAGGGGGGGCGGGGGCGTCGGGGGCAGGATAGAAGTACACATAGATTGCAGTTGCAGCAGCGGCCATTGTGCCAACACCAACACAGATAGATAGAACTTTATTGTCACTGCAAAAAAAAAATAATAAATTAATAGTTTTCAGCTGTATTACATAACATTACTGATCATTGAAGAAGTCCATTGGTCCTTGCCTGGTATTAGGACATCTCTGACCAGCTTAGAACTGTTGAATAAGTTGGGTCGATTAGTTGGCCTTATCGCCTAGAAAGATATTTGCTTCATTCCAAACAAATGCTTAGAATTAAATACTGAAGATATGTCTATTGTGATCTAGGATTCGTTCAGGATGTTATAAGTTTGATCCATGCAGTGATGTGCGATATCACTAATAATTTATAAGTCTGGCGTTAGCACCCCGCCACTAAATAGTATAAAAACTTAAATCACAAAAAATTTTTAAGATAATCTTCAGGGAAACGGGAGTAGGCTAACTTAAAAGGTCTGTTAAGCTCAAGTAAAGTTGTAATTAAGGGCATTGTACTAGATTTATGGTGAAAGTTCTATCTTTATTTATTAACATTCCAACTTTGAGGCAAATAGTGTAGCACATTCTCTGATTATTTTGGTGATTTTAAAGTCCAAGCAAAAAATTAATATGTGATCAGCAATAAACAAAATATTAAAATTAAATATCGTACCTTACAAAGTCTAAAAATCCCATTTCATGAATGGTCGTCAATGAAAGTTTTTCCGAAAGGTGGCGCGTAGAAAAGTTTTAATATTTGGGGGAGGGGTAGGGGGACGAAACTTTTCTAGCGCTCTTGCAACCTTTCAAGGGGATTTCTTCTGAGAGGTAGGTTTTGGGGATAGGGTTTTATGCAAGTTACTTAAATGGGGGCCTAGGTTTAACTGCTTTTGTGAGTGGTTTAATGAGTTTTCGGTTTGAAGAAGGTCTTTCAAAGTGAAAAAAACCACTCTGATTCAGGTTGCTATGGATATAGTTTATTTTACAATAATGTTAATCTTAATAAATTAAAAGCCATAATAGTGGAACAAAAAGCTATCTATGATCCTGGACCAATCAGAGGCTTCTTTTGTCATATCAGCCAACCAGTTAGACTTAACAATGGATTTACATTAATACAACATTAAAATTGAATGTCAACCAAGGTGTTTGACCTTATATTTAGTATTTGCCATATTTCTGATTTTAAATGCATTAAATTAATTGATTGATACTGATTTTGCCAATTCTAGTTTTCACTCTTTATATATTTTACTTTCTCCCCCCTATACCATAGTATATGGAGAAAGTATTGTTTTCGTCAAAATTTTCGAATTTGAGTTGTTGGTGGATTTATCCGTTTTGGTGCCCCCTGGTTCCAAAAAAGTGGTTTTCAGAGTGATGTCTGTCTGTGTGTGTGTGTGTGTGTGTGTGTGTGTGTGTCAGGATGTAAACAGAGCTAGAGAATACCCCAATGGTCCGATTTTGGTGAAATTTGGTATGTAGGTCCAAACCCACAATAATTCCAGGCGTTTTTTTCATTTTTTTGAATTTTTTATTTTTAAGGGTAGTTTACCCCCAAAAACCCTCAAAAAACGCGAAAAATTCTAATTTCTCAAAAACGGCTCTAACGATTTTGATTAAAATTTTGTGGTTTGTTAGGATTAAAATGCTGAATAAAATGACACCACCCGCATCTCCGAGAAAACTCGCGTTCAAAAGTTATACAATAAAAAGTGTTTAAAAGATCAATTTTTTGAATTTTCATAATAGCTGTTAATTTGAAATAAATTTTGCTTATCATAATTAAATAAAGCTCAAAAAACTAAATAATCCAGTATTTTAAATTATTGCTCTACGTTAAGTGGTTGCGGAGAAAATTTAATTTTTCGTTTAGCGGTAAACGCAGTACGTTGTTAAGTCACAGACGAGCGTAGGCTCAAACTCGAGCTGCTCAGCTGTTAGCTATCCGTGTTGAATGTACAATTTAATATTCATAGATATTATGTTACAGAATACAGAACAAAGTTTATATCTCTGTGTGATCTGAATACTTTTGCAATCTGTCAAAGTCAATAATTAATTTGTTTTTGTTTTTGTAAACATCTGTCAGTCATAACAGTGATGTGAATCTTGTATGTAAGGAATTGTGAGTTATTTGTTAAAGGAATAAAACTAATGTATTATTAAAAATGAAATTAAGTGTTTTCTGTTGTAGCGTTGGCTTTCAATTGTGAACTATGCTTAAGGGCTTTTGTTTTATTCTTCAGGTTATGGGCCCAGAAAGCCCAAAAAGTGCTGGTAAAAAGCGATTAAAGTAGATAAAAGCTAGTTCACATTGAAGCCACGTGGAATAAGAATTTTGGAATCTTCAAACAATCAAATAAACAGAAATGGAAGAAGACAGATACAAGGTCCCACTGTTTGATGGAAGTAATTACCATTCATGGAAATTTAGAATGGAAATAATGTTGGATGAGTTAGACTTATTAGAATTCATACAAGAACCCCTCACTCTAGAAAAAGAAGAAGGAAATGACAATAATGAAAATGAAAAACGAAATGAAAAGAAGATTAAAAGAGATAAGCTGTGTAAGAGGAAGATAGTGTCTAAAGTCTCAGACAGTCACTTAGAATATCTCCAAGGTAAAAGTACTGCCTATGATATGTGGACAAGTCTAACGGAGAGTTTTGAAAGGGAAAGCCTAGCAAGCCAGCACAGATTGAAAAGACAATTGGAAACTCTGAAGGCTAATCCTAAGGAAAGTCTGGCTTCTCATTTTCTCAATTTTGAAAAGTTAGTGCGTGAATACAAGTCTGCAGGTGGCACATTGACAGAGAAAGAGACAGTACTCCAGTTGTTTCAATCGATTCCAAATAAAGAATATCAAACTGTAATTTCCTCTTTAGAAACACTCTCCATTGCTGATAAATCCTTAGTGACAATGTCTGTGGTTAAGGGGAGGCTCCTAGATGAAGAGGCTAAGTTGCTCAGTGCAGGTTTATTGCGGACTAGAGAAGATCATAACTCCTCAACAGTTTTTATTGCCAAACCTAAACGTACAAAGGTACCGAACTACAGGGGGAAGCGAATACAGCAACAGCAAAAACCAGCTAACACTCAGAAATTACCAGTAAAGGCAAATGAACATTTTCCATTTAATTGTCATTTTTGTAAGAAACCAGGTCACAAAAAGGCTGATTGCTGGAAGCGAGCAAAATGGTTGGAACGAGGAAATGGTACTCAAGCTAAGTCGGCTGGAGCAAGTGCGACTACACATGACAAAAGTAAAGCAGATGATTTTTGTTTTACAACTGAAAATTTTGAAGAATCAAAAATAGGCTTAGTTTCAACAGTGTCTAAGCCGATGATGAACAGGTGCAATGTGAAGTGGTGTTTGGACTCAGGTGCAAGTGAACACCTTGTTAACAGTGAAAAACTTGTTACAAATGTAAAAGAATTACCCGAACCGATTAAACTCAAGGTGGCAAAATCTGGTGAGCACTTAGTTGCTAAAAGCTATGGCTGTATGTTTGTGAATTCCTATGTTAATAATAAGTCCTACAAAATAAAAATTGACAAAATTCTAATCGTCCCTAATCTAGAAGTAAATTTGATGTCAGTGAGAAGACTTGAAATGAATGGTTTCACCATAGTTTTTGAAGCTGGAAAAGCTGAAATCAAGAGTGGTCAAGTTTTAGTTGCGGCTGCTTATCGTAAGGAAAAATTGTATGAGGTTGATTTTGAATTAAACTCAGATTCACCGGCTGAAGCTAATCAAACTGAAGCTGGCCTTTGGCATAGGCGTCTTGGACACATTAACAAAAAGTCAAGAACAACTTAAACTAATGGTTGATGGGATGGATTCAAACAGAGGGCAGCAAAAGCCAATAAAAGGTGTATGTGAGGTTTGTGTTTCTGGAAAACAAACTAAATTACCTCACAAAAGTACAAGAACTCGAGCAACAAGACCGCTTCAGCTAGTGCATAGTGATATTATGGGACCAATTAATATCCGATCATGGAACAACAAGAGGTACATTTTGTGTTTTGTTGATGATTTTACACATTTTACTTGTACATATTTTCTGGAATGTAAATCAGAGGCGTTCAGGTACTTTAAAGCCTATGAAGCTATGGCAACAGCCCATTTCAATCTGCCAATTAGTCGTTTCAGATGTGATAGAGGTGGAGAGTATTTGTCAGAAGAAATGAAAGCTTATTTTGAATCAAAAGGTATCCAGTATGAGTGTACAATAAGTTATACACCTCAACAGAACGGTGTTTCGGAGAGAATGAATCGAACAATCGCAGAAAAGGCAAGATGTATGCTTCTGGAATCTAAGTTAAGCAAAGATCTATGGAATGAAGCTGTTCTTTCTGCTGTCTACATAATCAATCGAACTCCTACAAGTGCTCTCAACAATTGTGTTCCAGCAGAATTATGGTACGGGAAGAAACCTGACTTAAGCAAACTACGAGTGTTTGGATGTTTAGCGTTTCTACATACTCCAAAATCTCAAATCAAATGCAAGTTTGATTCTCGCACAATTAAGTGTTACATGGTAGGCTACTGTCATAATGGTTATCGGCTGTGATGTCCTGAAAAACAAAAGGTTATTGAAGGAAGGGACATAACATTTGATGAAAACAAGTTTATTACTGGGAACCAACTAAATCTGACCGATTGGGATAGTGACTCAGAACCAGATAACAAAAACAATTGGATTACAGAACAATTACCAGAAGTTGTTGAACCATGCCCAATACTTGAGGCTGAAGAAGAAGAAGATCAGATTGAAGTTGAACAGCAAACTGTCAGAAGAAGTTCCCGAGTTTCAAAAACACCTAAGTATTTAAATGACTACCATACCTACAGTAACTATGCAGTGTTTGCGTTGAATGCAGAATCATATGTGGAGGATGTACCAACAGTTTATGAAGAAATCAAAACACGGAGTGACCAAGCGTTGTGGGAAGCTGCTGTAAAAGAAGAACTTAAAGCATTAGAAGAAAATAACACATGGTCTATGTGTGAACTTCCACCTGGAAGAAAGGCCATCGACAACAAGTGGGTGTTCAAAGTAAAACGAGATGCTGCAGGTGAAATCGAAAAATATAAAGCAAGGTTAGTTATTAAAGGTTGCTGTCAAAAGAAAGGTTTTGATTATAACGAAACATATGCTCCTGTAGCTAGATTAAATACTTTTAGAATATTATTATCTGTAGTAAACGCAAATGATATGTACTGTGAACAATTAGATGTAAATAATGTTTTTCTAAATGGTGATCTTGATGAGGATATTTACATGAAGCAACCTCAAGGGTTGGAAGATGGAAGTAACTTAGTTTGTAAGCTAAACAAAGCACTCTATGGTCTCAAGCAAGCTCCTAAAGCATGGAATGCAAAGTTTCACATTTTCATAACAAAACTAGGTTTCAGTCAAAGTAAAAATGACTATTGTTTGTATGTCAAGAGAACTGAACATGGCTACATGTACTTACTATTGTATGTTGACGACATTATTGTAGCAGGGAATGATCGTAAGGATATAGATCATGTAAAATCAGAGATTATGTTTAATTTCCGAACCAAAGATTTAGGCCAGTTAAGTTATTACCTAGGTATGAAAGTAACAAAAACAGATAATGGTTTGTTCTTGTCAAATGAAACTTATCTGAAGAATGTTCTAAACAGGTTTGAAATGAGTAATTGTAATCCAGTTTCCACTCCTCTCGAAGTACAGCCTCCAAGAGAGCTAGATGGCTCTTGTATTGTAGGTCTTAAACCTTATAGAGAGCTAGTAGGATGTCTCATGTATGCTGCATTATCAACTCGCCCTGATCTAAGTGTTGCAGTTAATTTTTATAGTCGTTTTCAATCTAATGCGACAGAGCGTCAATGGGTCGGTCTTAAAAGAGTCCTAAGATATGTAAAAGGTACACTTAATTTTGGACTGTTCTTTAGCAAACAATGTACAACAACTATTGTAGGGTATGCTGATGCCGATTGGGCGAATGAACTTGATAGAAAATCCATATCAGGCTATGTTTTTGAAGTATTTGGAGGCGTAGTTTCCTGGTGTAGCAAAAAGCAGAATCTAATCGCTTTGTCGTCCACAGAAGCTGAGTATATTGCTCTTTGTCAGGCAGGATGTGAACTAATATGGATCAAGAACTTGTTAACTGAAATGTTTATCAAAGTTGAGTTGCCTGTAACTGTGTATGAAGATAATATGTCATGTATACATCAGTTGAGTAAACCAGATCACGCAAAACAGAAGCATGTTGATATTAAGTATTGTTCGTTGAATAGTATTGTTCGACCTATTCCTAAAAAGACCAATCCTTCAAATTTTAATGATATTAGACCGATTTCAGTCTTGCCGGCCATTTCTAAAGTACTTGAGAAACTAGTTATACGCCAAATCTTAGAGTTTATATACAAAGAAAACTTGCTTCCAAAACTACAGTCAGGATTTAGAAAAAATCACAGTACATGCACTGCATTAGTCAATATGTTTGCAGATTTGTTTGGGGCGAGGGATCAGGGCAGGTGTAGCTCTATTATCATGCTTGACTATTCGCAGGCTTTTGACTCCATAAGCCACACTTTACTCCTCGCCAAACTGAAACATTTTGGTTTTCAGGATAGCGCAATCGCTTGGTTCCAGTCGTACTTAGAGGAAAGACTACAGGTGACTAGAGTTGGTGCCGATGTTTCTCCATCCCTTAAAAAAGTTAGGGGAGTGCCACAGGGGACTTGTCTTGGGCCCATCTTATTCACCCTCTACACTGCCGATCTATCGAGCTGCGTGCGCTTCTCCAATGTGCACGCCTATGCTGATGATTGTCAGTTGCACATATCTTACGACATAAATTCAATGGACCAAGCGATTAGAAGAGTGAACTCTGATTTGGCAGCTATTACTGAGTGGTCGATGAAACATGGTCTCAAGTTGAATATTGATAAATGCACAGTTCTCCACATTGCCCCGCCCACTATTCTCCAAAGAATCCTTGATGGAGACGTGCAAGTTAAACTTGATGACATAGACTTGAGGGTGAGCAACACTGCTAAGACTTTGGGCGTCATTCTTGACAGTGGTCTCACTTTCACTGATCACATCACTCACGTTTCTCAGCTGGCTTTGGGTAGACTTCGGGGTCTTTACAGATGCCGGTCAATTATACCTCAGACAGCCAAATTGAAGCTGGTTCAGTCTATTGTCCTTTCAGTGCTTTACTATTGCTTCCCTGCATACGGAAACGGCATATCCAATGAAGAAATGTGCAGAATCCAAAGGCTACAGAATACCGCTGTGCGATACATCTACGGCCTTCGGAAACGAGAACACATATCTGCCTTTGCGAGTGCTGCCGGACTTATGCCATCAGCAGTCGTATGCCGTATGCAAACATGCTCTCTTGTTCATAGGGTATTGGTTTCAAATGAGCCAATTTACCTGCTAGAGAGGCTTGTTACCCGTGATCGGATGTCTCAGCGCCACACCCGACAGGACAAAAAACTTCACTTCCCAAAAGTGAAGTTGGAAATTGGGCGTAGAAGTTTTGCATATTTTGGGCCTAATTTATATAATGACCTCCCCTGGGACCTCAAAGAGTTGGGAGTCCATGCCTTTAAAAAAAGATTAAAGGTCTTTTTTACTTAAATGTAAATCTTCTGTATTATTGTAAATATTGTTTGTATATATTAGTTTAATTTTAGTTAATTTTAGATGACAAGAGTTATTCTGTAAAACAGTATATGTACTGAGAACCGCTCAAAAATAAAGGCATTTTTATTTATTTATTTATTTATTTATTTAAGTACCACTATGTCAAAGAACTTGTTTCGAAGAAGGAAATAGAAGTTATTTATATGTCAACCAAAGATCAAAAAGCAGATATCTTGACTAAAGGTTTAGCAAAAGCTCAGTTTTGCAAACTTCGGACTGGTTTGGGAGTTTTACCAATAAATTAGTCTACTATCAGCAAGCAAAAATGTTATAAAGGAAAAGTTTATAGACATATGTTATATATTTAGTTGATGTTATTTTTGTTTTTGTTTTTCCTTAACTGTTTAATGATATTAAATTGAGGGGAGGTGTTGAATGTACAATTTAATATTCATAGATATTATGTTACAGAATACAGAACAAAGTTTATATCTCTGTGTGATCTGAATACTTGCAATCTGTCAAAGTCAATAATTAATTTGTTTTTGTTTTTGTAAACATCTGTCAGTCATAACAGTGATGTGAATCTTGTATGTAAGGAATTGTGAGTTATTTGTTAAAGGAATAAAACTAATGTATTATTAAAAATGAAATTAAGTGTTTTCTGTTGTAGCGTTGGCTTTCAATTGTGAACTATGCTTAAGGGCTTTTGTTTAATTATTCAATCCGCCTGAGCCATCAAGAAATTATTGTTGTTTGGGGAGTCTTTTACAATTGAGTAAATATGGCGACGTTATTTCATAACGTAGGCTATAGTGTGGTCAAGAGACAGAGAAGAAAGAAACGCTTGAAACAGGTCTCAGACCTGTTTCAAGACAACCATCGATTGTTGAAACAGATGTGTGCGCTCGGTAGCCTGTATATGATCGACCACATATCGCATAAAAAAAATGCTAATCGTTGAAAACAATGGAAGAACAATCGAGCTGAATCAAGATATCGATTGTTGAAAGCTTTCGATTTATTGCATTGATTCATCGGTTGCCAGTTAGTGACGACCTTGGCGGATAATATTGTCGTTCAGCGTTTAAATATTTTAACATTGCTTGACCACTCTATATTTTATGTTAAATAATGTTGCCATCAATTAAGCATTAATTCAATGCTTTTACTTTCTCCCTTATACTGAATGAAAGGTCACCACTCGCAACTCTGAGAAAATTTACAATCAAAGTTATAAAGCTCTAAATAAAAATAAAAACAAAAAAATAAAAAATCTATTTTTTTATTTTTTACCTTCTTAATTTGAAATAAATTTTACTTGCCAATGTTAAAAAAAAAACTAAATAATCTAGTATTTTAAACTATTACTTAAATATATTGTTGTAACAAAAATCTGTTCTAACTACGAACAAAATATGTTCTATGCAAATGAACAAAAAGTATGGAAGTCACGAGTTCCCGAACCTGGGCCGCCCGCGTGAGAAGCTCTCTCTCTATCGGTTGCACTACCAAGTACTTGGTGAGAAGCGGTCAAATGACGATAATTTCAGACATCCGTACTATGTATAATTGCATCGCTGAAATAGTTATCGTTTTTCTGTTAAGATTAGCAACATTGAAAGTCATCTCATAAGTTCAATTCATTCTAAATAGCCTTCAACAATTATTATTAGATCATAGTGACTCAATCCGCCTTTCTTTCATTAAAAACATCAGTACCGGTAATGTTTTTATTGTTGATTTGAATATTCATAATGGTTTACACATTAAATGGTGACAAATGTTTTCACTATTTCATCCTCCTACATAAAAATGTTTGTGGTCTTATCAATAATTATTACTGTATTGCTGTCAAGAAAACGAGTGAAAACAGCGTAGGCCTACATGTTGGCAATACTGTAGGCCTGCATGTTGGCAATACTGTAGGCCTATTGTTGCCTCTTTACGGCAACAATATCCTGTAGTTTCCGGCACATTATTTAGGTGTGTTTCATCGTTACCAAGTGGTGATTTTAATGTCGCATTTTCCTTACACTATTAGCTACTAGTTTATTATTGAAAGTGAAAATACACATTTATATTACTCAGAAAATCGATAAGTATTCCTAAAAAGCATTAGTTTTCAATTTTTGAAAGAAAATTATTCAATAGCAACTAACCCTACACCAGTTAGACTGAAAGTACTGGACTTACAATCTTGATTTTTTGTAATTTAGGGGAAGTGCGCCAATATTGTACCACCTAAGCATAAAGTCAATTTTCAGAAAACCGGAAGTAGTAAAAAAATCAAAATCAGGATGGTCTTGTAGTACTTAATGACATCTATGTTCTATAAAAGTTTTAAGTAATTTCGTTAAAAAATATAATAGGAAAAAATTGTTTTTTTGGTTTTAAAAAATTGCCATAATTGTACCATGTACCCCTAAATTGAACCACCTGTTTTCAATAATTGTACCAGTTTCCTTAATTGTACCTATTGTAAAATTAACCCTTATTTTGCAATAAAAACACAACATAATTATTGAAATTATATTTATTGTCAAAAAAAATTATTATAGTATGTTATAAGTATTCTAAAACATGTTTATTTGTATAAAAAACTTATACATAGGGATAGTGTAATATAGTAAAATTATTCAGTATTAGAAAAACACTCGTATTTATCATACGATTTATATCATATATTAAAAGTTGTAAAATCGTTAAACATAGAATGTGCGATGAAAATGATATGTAAGTTGTCAATGTTATATACAAATTACATTATGTCATAAGACTAAATGCCGCAGGTAAAAACAAGGATAGCTCCTTTCAAATATTGAATGTTCTTTATGGAAAATAATAACTTTAAAACATGTTGTTACAACTGGTCTTCTAGTTCTTTTGGTAATTCTTGAGAGTGGCCAAGCTTTTTAGAGTCATAATTTGCATAGACTTTAGTTCCCTGTATGTGCCTTTTTAAGGTCGGCTTCGGAATTCCATAAGTTTGGCAAACTGCATTTAAACCACCGTTTTCATAGGCCGAAATAGCGCGGGACATGTCGTCTTCGGTCCATTTGTCATACTTTTTAATTTTCTGAGCCATTTGGAAACAAAATACAGTGTTAGCCAAAATTGTACCACTTAGAATGGTGGTACAATTATGGAAACACAGAGTGGTACAATTTAGGGTAACGCGCCATCTTGAACTCAACTTGCCATAACTATACTGAAAATACACCTAGGAAATTGGTTCTTACGTTGATTTACAGGCAATCAATCACTTAACCAATAACATATTCTTAATATTAATTTACCCTGGATGGTTTCTTATGAATTCCAATAAACTAAAGCATCAACACTATAAGAAACAAGTCAAAATATTAAAACAATTTTTCACAAAATAACGAACACGACTCCATGCGTCCCAGTCAATGCTCTGGCTAATGAGGTTGACTAACGGTCAGAAATAGCCGTAATGAGCGTTAGTGGCAGCTTAGTTTCCTCAAAACCATGGTGGTACGATTTTGGCGCTGGTACAAATTACGCGCACTTCCCCTAAACTATTCTACACGGCATTTTATGGTCGAAATTTAAAACTCATTTACAGAAAAACCTAAACTCAAGCTGTACAATAATATAATTCTAACTTAATTGTTAACAACATAGTTAAGTTTCTAAATAGAAGAGGTCAGGCTACCTAAGTTAATCCTGTTGATATCCATTTCTTTTTAATTAGCCTTGACACATTCAATTTCTTTTACTCTTAAATATGTACAGCGACATACTAAAAAGTGGTGGTAGACCCAAGAAAAAGACGGCATTCAATTTTAGCTTTGTTAATAAAGAGGCAAATGATGTACATGGACCAAAAATGGCAAAAATAGTTTCCGGTGATTTTTCACAATCTAGTGGCATGTTTGAAGCTAAGTTCAGAAATACACAATGTACGTCAAACGCAGTGACATCATTGGTAATGAACGAAATCTGTCCAGTTACTGATTGGTCAAAGGATGAAATTAATGAAATATTACTGACTGGAAACTTAAAACATATAGAATCAATCAATGCACTTGTTGGCAGGGGCATTAAACCCCCTCCAACTTATCTTGCTATTGATGAGGTTTTGCCTGATTTTCACATAAGAGGAGCTAAATATATAGTTTCAATCGAAGATAACCTTTATCAAAATTTTGTTGGAACAAATTTTGAAAATTTAATTAAAGAATTAAATTTATTTTTTGAAAATCACAATACTGGAGTATTTACTTCAATGTTACTATCCGTGTCCATAATTAAAGTCAACAATGAATCATCATACTGGATGTTTGATCCACATAGTAGAGATCCAAACAAAGGCACTTTTATGGAAAATGGAGTGGCTATTGTTTGTAAAACAACCTCAATACATGATCTTCTCAACATAATGTTGCAAAATTTCAACTTTACTGCAGAATCTCTTTTCACGATCACTCCTGTAACTGTCACAATATGTCCTGAGGAGTATTCCTCTTCTCAAGAACTATCAATTTTTCAAAAATCTTCACAACCCATTTGTAAAACAACATGTCATTTTGAAGTGAATGAAGAAAGAGAGAACGAGGGTTGGATTGAAATCGTAAAAAAGCGAAATAAAACGAAAACAGATTATTCATGGAATCATTCAGAGAAAGAGAGAATCTGAGGATTACAAAAAAAAAGAATTGGAGGAAAATTCAAATTACAAAAATAATATGATGACTGATACTAAGTATAAAACAAATAAAAGGAAAAAGGATGTAGAAGCTAAGAAAAAGTGGCGATCTGATTCTCATAATAAAAACAAGGACAGGGAAAGGAATTCCAACATTATGAAACAAATTAGGTCTGATAAAGACTTTAAAATGAAAGAGAGAGAAAGTAATGTCAAAACTATGAAAAAACTTAGAACTGATGAGAATTTTAAAATAAAAGAGAGAGAAAGTAATGTCAAAACTATGAAAAAACTTAGAACTGATGAGAATTTTAAAATAAAAGAGAGAGAAAGTAATGTCAAAACTATGAAAAAACTTAGAACTGATGAGAATTTTAAAATTAAAGAGAGAAAAAGTAATGTCCAAACTATGAAAAAACTTAGAACTGATGAGAATTTTAAAATTAAAGAGAGAGAAAGTAATGTGAAAGCCATGAAACGACTTAGGAATGATGAAAAATATACAAATAAAGAAAGAGAGATGAACTCTAACATTATGAAGAAACTAAGAACAGATACTAACTATAAAAATAAGGAGAGAGAGAAAAATAAATTACATAAGAAAAATATTAGAGGAGAAGAAGATGACTACAGGAAAGAAGAAAAAGAAAGAGACAAACAAAATAAAGCGGAAAAAAGAAAATTTGATTTACTTAGGCATCGTGAGGTTATTCAAAATAAACTAAGAAGGAAGGGTACACAAGAATCAAAAGCTCAACTAGAAATAATAAAATTAAGAAGCTACCTTCCAGAATATGTCTGCTGTTTCTGTGAGGGATTATTTTTCTTCCATTCAGTTTGTCGGTTTGAGCCCTCTAATACCATAGATCCACCAGCCATTGATGATTATCCAAATGATATTATGTGGATTTGCAACACTTGCAATAAGTATATTAAAAAAGGCAAAATCCCCCCTCTTTCAATTACTAATGGGTTAAAATTTCCTTATATTCCAGAATGCCTAAGAAATGTATCTGATCTGGAAGAGAGAATGGTTTCACCTTACATTAATTTTATGCAAATTAGGCCATTACAAACGCACTCTCTAAATTCACAACTAGGAATCAAAGGATCAGTTGTCAATATACCAATTGAAATTAACGACATGATTCAAACATTGCCTCGAAACTTTTCAAATATGAAGACCATACAAATAAAATTAAAAAGACATGTAACCCATTCTTCAGACTACATGTATGAGACTATTCGACCGTCTGCTGTTTGCCAAGCTTTATTATATCTAAAAAATACTCCACTGTATAAAAAATATAACATTACTGTTGATGAAGAGTTTATAGAAAATCATATATCTGAGTCAAATGAAGAGCTTAACTTCATTGTGGATCCAAAGGATAAGACACCTGTACAATCTTCTCTAATTGACATAGATAACCAAGATGATACGTATGAAGAAGATAATGAGGAAGTGTTACTTGTCGATAGAAACCAAGAATCAACGCTCAATAATATCGAGGTAATTGCTCCAGGCCAGGATAAATATCCTGTACCCTGGCACATTCAGCCTGATATTGAAGAACTTTCATTTCCTAAAATATACGGGGGATTTCCCATAGTCGTAAAAGAAAATTTGTCGTATGCAGACAGGGCAAAATCTGAAGCTCGGAGATTTGATAGGAGAAGCTGTGTCCCAACAAAAGTTCTATACATGGCAAAGAAAAAATTGGAATTAACCTGCATATCTAATATAAATGTATGTCTAAGGAAGAAAAAAAACAAACCCTAATATGACTGCATCTGAGGCTTTAAATGATTGTTTCATAAATACCTTAATCAATCATGATGATGGTTTTAGAATGTTGAATCAGGTACGCTCATCACCTGCCTATTGGGAAAATAAAAAGAAGAGTTTATTTTCCATGATTAGACAGTTGGGGAAACCTACTATATTTCTTACATTATCGTCAGCTGAAAAATTTTGGCCTGAATTAATCCAACTTTTGGCAAAACTATTGACTGGGAAAAAATTAACCCTTGAACAAGCCCTAACACTGTCTGATTATGAAAAAACATCATTAATACGTAACGACCCTATTACCTGTGCTCGATATTTTGACCAAAGGGTTTCTAAGTTGATGAATTACATAAGAAATGAGCAGTTTGGCCCCTTTGGTTATCACATGGTTCTTGATTCTTATGAAAGGGTAGAGTTCCAAATGAAAGGATCTCCACATGAACATATATTTCTGTGGTTAAAAGATCCACCAAACATTGACATTTGTGACCAAAGTAATATAGATAAATGTATTGCATTTATAGATATGTTCATCACATGTGAGTATCAAGAAGATAACCCATACATGAATTTTATTAAACATCGTCATACACACACATGTTATAAAGGGAAGAAAAATAAGAAGAAATGTCGTTTTAATTTTCCTATCCCAATGATGCCATTCACTACCATTCTAAGACCACTAGAAAAAGATTTACAAACTGATGAAATAAAATCTTCTTACAAAAAAATTTAAAAAATTATGCATTTCTTATTCATGAAGCCTCAAAATTTAACATTTCAAGAAGTACTCAATCAACTGAATATGTCAGAAGAAACATATATTAATGCTATCAGATGTTCCTTAGCAAGACCTCAAGTATTTCTTAAGAGAAGTAGCCTTGAAGTTGGTATCAATTCGTACAACAAAGCCATTTTGGATATATTTGAAGCCAAGGCCGTAGCCAGCGGGGGGGGGTCAGGGGGTCGAAACCCCCCCCGAAATTTTGGAACACATAATTAAAAAAAGGCCAATAAAAATATGTAGAATTTTTCCATAAAAACACTGTTTGAAAATTAAATAATGTCAAGAAACAAACTTAAAAACAAAGTAAAAAATACTCATTTGTTCAATTACAATGTTCAAATAATAACGGAAGTCGTAGTTAATCAGCTGTGTGCGCGCCAAAATGCTGGGGATGATCGCTGTTCACGGAGGAGTGTATGTAACAACAAATGAGCGGGAATTTGACATAACCTTAGCATGTCAATTCCCTCATCAGAACGTGTGCCGATCGTGTGTGTACTGTGCAATTTAGTTTTACATAGTGAACTTTGAATTAGTCTTCATAAAGCTTTGTGTCGTCTGTTTAATTGACATATGAATGCTTAGTTAGGTAGGTAAAACAAAACAAAAACAGTGAAAATATATTTTAATTATGCCCGCTCTTGCATCAACAGCCTCGATTTAACCTTTATATGACTAGCCAAGACGAAGACCAGCCAATATTTTTCTTCTTGTAATTTTTTCTTGTGGTAAAGCCGTCTGAGCGGGAGTACTGAATTATAGGCCTACGATGTAAATTCACAGAGACGGAACGACATAAAAATACCTGAGTTTATCTTTTATGAACCAACTAACTTATAAGTTACTCTGATCTGATACGAGTAAGGTATATTTCTAACTGTGTATGTATGCACACAGATCTCAAAAACGGCTGTTAACGATTTTCCAAAAATCTGAAAATAAATTAGGTATTTAGTTCTGGGGTAAAAAATATATTATTTCAGGTCTTAGTGTCAGGAAAAATCTTATTTCGTCATAGTCTTTAATTTAAATGGTAACACTTTTAACATTGGCCTTTAAACAAAGAAATAATGAACACAGCTGAATCAACTGTCAAAGTACAGACCGTGAGTTCGAGTTTAAACAGCATGATGCTGTTTTGAATGGTAGCCAGTTACTGGTAAATTATAGTACTGAATGCTACTATAGTAAATACAATTTACGTTTATTTAAATCGCACTTTATATTGGTGATTATGAATAAAAGAAATTTAGGTGAAAGGACACACACATCTTTGCAAAACATTTTGCAATTTGTGGGATTGTAATTGATTTTAAAACAAAAGAATTAAAAATTAATTAAATAAGATGGCAACCATAGAAATATAATTCACGTGTTACGGATTCAACATGTGGTTAAACAAATATATATTAAAGTGCAGCACACGTAGGCCTTCTTAAAAACAGTCTAAAAGGCAAGTGAGCGGAGCGAACGAGCTCGTCTTGAATAGAAACAAGCATGTTTGCACTTGGCATTTTAGGGCACTGTCTGTTACTACTACTGATATTACTATGAAGAATTATTCAGGTTTCCCGAGCCTTCAGGTATTTATTATTGACTGAGGAAGAGTGGAAATAATATGCTGATATCGAGTAATATAGTTAGGCTACTGTGGTATTTATTGTGTTGTAAAATAATAAGTTTTAGGTATGTTATTGTTATATATTGTTAACATTGACATTTAGCGACTTTTAATCGTAAGTTTTTTTAAGTTAGCAAGCTTCCCTAAAAATAATAATGTAGTTCGTATGATGATTAATGCTGTATTTTCTTCAATGCTAATAATAATCATTATTGTAATTATATAAGTAGGCTCCTATTTAAATATTTAAAACGTCAAAAATCATTCTTTAACATTATATTATAGCGTATTAACAATTGTGTTAAAATGAAAGTTTGTTAGTTACGCGGAACTCAAACCCCCCCCAAAATTTTTTTCTGGCTACGGCTTTGTTTGAAGCAAACATAGACGTTCAAGTTATAGTCGAGGAGTATGGATTGGCATCATACATTGTAAATTACATAAGCAAAATTGACTCAGGAATGATCTCATTACTTCGAGAAGCTGCTTCCGATATTAGTCAAGGCTTTGGCAACACTAGGGAAAAATTAAAAAAAATTGCCAATACATTTTTGAACAGTAACTTGATGTCAGCACAGGAGGCAGCATACCATGTGCTATCACTTCCTCTTAGTAAATCCAGCAGGAGTACAGTTTTTATTAATACCAGTAGGATTAATGACAGAGTAATGATTTTGAAACCAAAAAGTATGTTGAAAGACATAGATTGTAACTCCTCTGACATATTTATGTCAAATATTTTTGATAAATATGCAAAACGGCCAGCTGCACTTGAAAAAATATGTCTGGCTGACTTTGCATCCAATTACTCCTTTAATTCAAACAATAAAAATGAAGGAATTAACGATGATGAGGATATAGAAAATATTCGAATTTCTGAGAGGAAAAAGAAAAAAATTCTTAGATACCGAAATTATAAAATTTTGACAGATCCTGAAGAGTATTACAGAGAGCGCATATTACTATTTGTCCCTTGGCGAAAGGAAATGGATGAAGTGGAAAATATTAACCATCACAAAACTTACAATAAACACAAAGATGAAATAAAACAAAATTCAATACCATATTGCTCTATGCCAGAAAATGTCTTAGAAGAAGCTATAAACACCATTCAAAATGAAATCCAAAATATTGAAGAGGAAGAAATTGAAGACTTTTATAATGACGAACTTCCCCGACATTATAAAATTAACATACTAGATCAAGGAGGACAAGAGAAGCCTAGCCCAGATTTTAACCGTTACACAACTCCTCAGAAAATTCAACTATCAAAAGTCAATGAAATTTTACAAAAGCTAAATGAGAAACAATCTATATTTGTAAAGGAAATTTATGAACGTTGTAAATCTAAAAAAACTCCTTTTCATATATTTCTCAGTGGATCGGCCGATGTTGGAAAATCCACCGTGATAAATGCATTGTTCCAACTCCTTAGCCATTACTATGACAACACACCTGGTAGTAATGGAAATTCAATAAAAGTGTTACTCACCGCTCCGTCTGGTAAGGCAGCATTTTTAATAAGAGGAGTAACCCTACATACTGCTTTTGCTTTGCCTGTCTCTCAATTTGGAGGTCAGATGCCAGAGTTATCAAACGAAATTGCTAACACTATTAGAGAAAAATTATGTGAATTAAAAGTTTTAATAATTGATGAAATTTCAATGGTAGGTAGCACACTTCTCAGTCGGGTTGACACTAGAATGAGGCAAATTACAGGGAAAAATGACCTATTTGGTGGCATTTCAGTAATTGTTGTTGGCGACCTCAACCAACTCCCACCTGTAATGGATTCGTTAGTCTTCCAGCCTCCTAAAAATAGTGAACTTAGCTTATTTTGTGTAACTAACCCTATATGGGACAACTTCAAAATATTTGAACTAACTGAAATTATGCGACAAAAAAATGAAAAAGAATTTATTATTGCTTTGAATAACCTTGTTCAAGGAACAATGACCAACGAAGATATTAACTTATTTAAAAGTCGAGAAGTTAAGGAAGAAGAGGTCCCAAAAGATACTATCAGACTTTTTTATGAAAATTCAAATGTTGAAGAATTCAATAACTTAAAAATAAGTGGGAGTAAAGCAGAGGAGTTTCAATCAGAAGCTGTAGACATGGTACTTGGCAAAGTAAATGAAAAAATTAAAATGAAAGCTTTAGAAAATATAAAAAAGAAAAAAACAACAGAAACTGGAGGTTTAACAAGTGTACTTCGTTTAAAAGTAGGTATAAAGTATATGATAACAACTAATATTGATGTAGAGGATGGGCTTGTTAATGGCACTTGTGGTGTATTACAAAAAGTTAGCTTAAAAAGTCAGTCCAGGATTATTGACAAATTGTGGCTCTCTTTTCTGCCAGATGAAACTGTGGGACGAAACGCAAGAGCTCCATTTTTAAATTATATGCTTAACGAAGGCATTGATGCTAACCTAGTGCCAATAACCCAAGCAGCATTTCAACTAGATTAAAATAATTTCAAAACAATTTCAAACTTGTTTCAAAACTATTTTAATAGCAGTTAGACGAGGAATTTTCTCACTATTGATAGAAGTTTTAAAATTGTTTCAAAACAATCTTGAAACAAGTTTAAAATTGTTTCAAAACAATTTTGAAACAAGTTTAAAATTGTTTCAAAACAATTTTGATACGAGTTTTAAACAAGATTTATCTATCAAAAAGTTCATTATACTTTCCCCAGGATTTGAACCAGTGACCTCTCACTTATTGATCCAATGTCTTACCAACTGAGCTACTCGGGATGCTTGATAAATGCCTCACAATTACTAGTTATAGTTGCAGCTTGGCTTTCACTGGTGCACTTAAAGGTTACAAGTCAAAAGTTTTGGAATGTCAAAATTAGACTCTAAATCGAAGTGACTTTAAAAATTTACTATTTTAAGTTGTTTAAATAACTTATTTCAAAAAAAAATTTCAATAGTTAAAAGACAAATTTATGTAAAAAGTTTTTCACAAATTGACTGTGATAAACTTTCATTCACTTGTATGCTACAGTTGTCAAATATTTTGTTGTTGAATTTGATAAGTTGACAGAAGTTTATGTGTATAGTATTTCTTGTGATGGCACCACAATTTAAGTTAAATTAATAAAAAAAAAACCCTTTTCCTTTTTTTAATTAAATACGACACACAAGTGGGTTAGAAAAACTAGAGCTTGTCCTTGATTGTGTAACATAAAACTTTGAATGTTTTGGGAGTAATAAGAAATGATGTTGAATAATACTATATTTTAAGAAATGATAGGTCTTAAATCGTTCGGGCTTATCTTACATGGTTTTGGCAATTAAATCATAATTATTGTTGAAAATAAAAAAAATCAGAGTACTCAAATGTGTTAAATCTGGAGTGCTATTAACTTTAATATGTCTGTATGTGATGTTAGTAGCTTTTGTTTCAATCTCATATGAATATTATTATTAAAAACATAATATTTTTCAAATATATTTCACCAATTATATTATAACAATTTTGAACTTGTTTCAAACTTGTTTTAAAATTGTTTTAAAAGAGAGTTTGTAAACAATATCAAAACAATTTCGAACTTGTTTTAAACTTGTTTCAAACTGGTTTTAAAACAGTTTTAAAAGATAATTCATCAACTATATCAAAACAATTTTGAACTTGTTTTAAACTTGTTTTAAAACTGTTTTAATATGAGTTTTTACCAACTCTATCAAAACAAGTTTAAACTTGTTTCAAACTTCTTTTAAAACAATTTTAAAACCAAACTTATTTTAAAATTGTTTCAAAACTATTTTAAAACAAGTTTCAACAATTTTCATGTTGCTTGGGAAGTAGAAAATCACACACATTAAATGTTGCAACACAGAATCAATATCAGATTATTCGACAACAATTTCCTCTCACCCCAGCTGAAGCTTTGACTATACATAAGAGTCAAGGACAAACATTTGAAAGTGTTTGCATTGATTTCAATAGAACAAAAAAATTAAATAGACATATCTTATATGTTGCTCTTAGTAGAGTTACAAAAATTTCAGGTTTATACATAATTGGTAATTTTAAGACTCCTCATCCTCCTTCCCAAAACGATGCTATAACAACTGAGATGACCAATTTGAGAACAAACAAGCAAATGACCATACTTACAAGTGATGTGCAGTCTAATATTGATGAAGACACTTACAAGTTTAAATAAGCATGATTCAGAAGTATGTTTTTGAATGGTCATGAACTTTAAAGTCACTACTTGACTTAGACGTGTAAGTAAACAAATATTTATTAACCTAATTGAATTTTGTGCCAGTTATTTATCATCAAATTCTTTTGGAATATATTATACAGTTCTAATATTTACTAATATAACATCATTTGCTAAATCTATGTTTTTCCACAAGTGAATAGAATTTAAATTCCTGATAAAGAATTACTTTTTATTTAAACAGGAATTGCAAAGAGAGAGAGAGAGAGAGAGAGAGAGAGAGAGAGAGAGAGAGAGAGTTTGATTTTTCCCAAGAAAAAAAGAACTGCTTATTTCTTTTTCTTATGCTATTCTGTTCATTAAACAAGAAGTATCTCCTACTTTCAAGAGCATTGCTGAAAAAAACACTTTTATACACTGAACAGTTGTCCTTTTACATTGCACATATATAATATCAACTAGGTTAACCTATTTATTTCACTCAATTTAAAACTGCACCTTTGACCAGTCTAGTCAACTAACTTTAGGACTGTTTTTGTATATTTTTCTCTATTATAAGTTATAACAAATTACTTAACTCTTTTAGTTGTAACACATATATAGAGGTTTACACCTAAATTTGCTTATTTATACACACACAATATTGCAAATTAATAATGATTCAGAATTGTCCACTGGTCAAAATTAAACCAAATACCACCTAACGGAACTGAATTAATTTATTAAATTGATTTGGCGTGTTAATCTTAAGCCAATTAGTTTAAAATATTTTTCTAACTGAAAAAGCTGTTCTTTCTGATTTGCTTGCATTGCAACAGCTGTCTGATGATCAACCAATTATCCTTACTGTATCCCATAAGATTAACATTGAAACTTTGAAAGCCTGTGGGGCATAGCCTTAGGGACCAATGGGAATATGTGCATTGACCCTACATTTCTAACGGTATGTGCGGATTTCTCCTACGCTGCACACAAACAGATAAAAAAGGAGGAAAATAAACATGCTTGCCTATTAATATATAGATATAGATACTATGTCATACATCCTTTTGTATGTTATTTCATTTATTCAAAATAAAGTTTATTGCAGATATTTTCCTGAATATGGCAGACGTTATCCAACCTGAAATTCATTACATCTCTACAACAAGACAACCAAGAATAAATCAATTCAAAAAGCCCTGTCGTACTTTCATGCAGCTAACTTGAACTATGTTTTTCAACTACATTAAATAATTAGGTAATTTACTTTTTTATATAATTATTTTAACTCGATCTTTTTTTACTTTCTCTTTATCAATTATTTATTTATACATTGCTAACATGTGAACACAAAAGAGTTAAATGAAAAAATCAATAAATAGTCGTAACAACAGTACCAGTGATGGTAACATCATAATTCATGATAATAGCAAAGCATCTATTGCAATGTAAAGAGGCATTCTCAATACTACAACGGTTCCTAACCAATATCATACCTACTTATGAACAGTAAGTAATCTAAACTCTAATGTTCATCTAACTGTATTTTAATACATTACCTGAAATAAACAATTGAATTCAAATATTTGCATTAAGTGTATCATTAAAATATGAAACAAATTATTAATACAAACTTTAATTCCAGGCTTACCACTGATTTTGACAATCTACGCATGAAAACATCTACACCTGCATAAGATATCCTATACTTAGGTGAATTGCTTTTACTGCAAGGAAAGTGATTAACTTTTCAGTAATCTAATATCTAGGTGGCATTTACTGTGTTTAAAATTTGGATATATTAAATTTAAATTTTGAAACAATATTTCATGTTTTATTAACAATAATGTAATTATAATCTTTCACATATATTATTTTTTTGAAAAATTACCACATTACCATACCATCCGCAGTACACCACCACTGAAGAACGCAAACACAGTGTAGATGTAACTCACTATTATTGATGGTTCCACACAGTACCTCTCACACAAACTTCATATGTTCATTAAATCTGTTTACATGTCATGAATAAATAGTTTATATTTAACACCTACTTTTATTTAAAATCTACATGCATATTTTAATTAATTGTTTATTTTACGCCATTTACTTAGGATGACTATATTAACATATAAAAAATCTGACATCTGCATATCAGGATATTTTGATAAAAGTTGTTTGAATGTTGATGTTTCCCATAGTTATTATATTATTTACTAGGAGTCCCGTGCAGTGCAGTGTGCTGCATTTATCAGAGTACCTGGTGATCAAACCTTACTTCATAGTAATTTATTGAGTTACTTTGAATTAAAATGAAATTTTAGTAAAAATCAGGTTATATATTGATATTTCATTCATCGATCTTCATCAATAATTCTTTAACTTCCTAATGTGATATTGTTGAGATTTGGTGGTTGTTCTTATAGGTCAAAATTAGCTAGAATTACTTGATGGTTCTGAGAGCCTCTGCCTAAAAACTCCTATAAAATTTAGAATGAATTCACAGATGTTGGATTTAGATAGTTCGTCAAATAAAAAACATAAATGACATTGGAAGAAAAATGAATATTTAGCTACAACTCCACAGTCCTGTGAGAGCTAAGTATGAAATATCAATTAAGTGGCTAAATCATCAACATTTCATATGGCAAAGAGAGGAGGTTACGGACACTGGTGCAGTGGAACTGTTGATGTTTATCATGTGCGTATAATATGTGGTTAACATTTTCATTCTTGCTAAAAAAAATTACCGTAAATGTAACAAAAGAACTGAATAGACTTTTTTACTACTGTATAAAAAGAATTATTTTCTAGCTAAGATAGGCTGGTCTAAATGTAAAATGGCTAATAAAAAATAAAAATAAGAAAAAATGCATAATACTATTTCAAACAAGTTTTATAGGACTACAAAGCTTTGTACTGATTCAGTCAATTTTTTAATTAATGGTTTTTGCTTTATCAGTAAAAATATGTTACTGTATGGTATTATATTTTTTATTAATTCATTTAAATAAATCCAAAATTATGGTGTGAAGATATGGGAGAAAGTATGTGTCAGTAAGCTGATACCGTTTATTTTTGTATGAATTAACTCCTTGATGTCTTTCTCTGTAAAGTAATCAACACTGGTATTAATAATTGTAGTAATAAAAAAACCAGCCATCTAATAATAATTTTTGTCTAGGTATTTATAGACAAAATATATTTTTTATACACTAACCTGAATAGAATTCTCATAGCATAGCATAGGCTTGTTTGAAATCTATTTCCAATAGTGCGACCGTCTGCGGTGTACATGAAGTACAAGTGACATATGATAGATAAGGCCCAGGGCCGGCCCTAGGTTTTCTGGCGCCCTAGGTGAAAGTGATGGTAGGCGCCCCCCTACCCCCCCCCCCCCAAACTACTCAAGCCTTCTTTTATAGCCGTTATTACATATTACAAAGAAAACAACGTTTACCACAAAACAATATTTTTATTAACAGTTTATCATCAAACTAGTATACGTGTTGCTCGAAATCGAGCAATTTATTTTAATAAAGTACAAATGTTACTTTAGCTCTAAATCAATGACATCCGACCAATCCAATATTGTGAATATGTGTAATTACCAAAAACTACACGTATTTACAGCTGATTATTAACAGATGTTTAAAATGCTTTATTCAATGCCAATGTTATTTATATGGGAAATTTTGAGATTTCAATGGTGGATAGCGCCTTTATTTTCAGTCCGATTCTCATCAGTTTTTGGCGGAAACAACTACAGACCAAGCCCTATCAAACGACACCAAAAACTTGAAAATCGGTTGAAAATTGTAGAAGGGGTTCTCAAGACAAAAAAACCCTTAGCGTATTAAATAAGTATAGATTAAGCACTTGGATTTTTTTTAACTAATTTTAAGTTATTGTAAAAAAAATTTGCACAATAATTATTCGTTGCTAAAATGCAAAGGTCCAATCCAAAATGGATCTAAATGTACTTATATGCAATGATGCAAATGATTATTATTATCTATTTCAGATATCAAGAAAAAAATCAATTTCAAGAGGGGGTCACTCTTGTTGTTGACTTTTTTTACATACTGCCGATCGTGGGCGATATTTATTTCCTATTAGGAGCGCCCTTTTTACCCCCAGTAGGGATGCTCTTTACTGTCGCTGATCTAGGGTTCTGTTTACCGTCAATGTTGGGGGATGTTTACCACCAGTCAGGGGCGTCCATTACCACTGATCAAAGGCGCTATTTACTCTTATTCGGGGCGCTCTTTACCGTCGATCATGGGTGCTTTTTACCGACGGTGGGTGACACTATTTACTGCCGGTTGGGGGCGTAATTTAACTCTGATATGATCAGGAGTGCTATTTAGTGTTGATAAGAAGACAAAGGTAAATTTTTACCGATGGTTGGGGGAGATATTTACCTCCAGTCTGGGCGCTCTTGACCGCTGAACAGAGGAGCTATCACCATAGTTAGAGGACGCTTTTACCAGCAGTTGGGGGCGTAATTTAACTCCGATTAGGGGCGCTTTTAACCTTCGGTTGGAGACACAATTCATTTCTGACCAGGTGTATTTTGCCTATTGGAGGCGCTGTCTCACATCGGTTTGATTATGACTATTGGGGGCACTTTTTACCACCGATCAAGAGGCTATAAACTACATTTTGACGGCGTTCTTTACCGGGAATCAAAGGCGCACTTTGCTCCAATCAAGAGCGCTGTTTACCGCCGGCAGGGGGCGTTTTACTGCCGATTGGGGGCGCTCTTTACCACTGATTAGTGACACTTTACTGCAGATCAGGGGAGCTCGTCTCCGCCGCGTTCGCGCCCCTCGGTCCTCGGCGCCCTAGGCGGTCGCCTAGTTCGCCTATGTGGTAGAGCCGGCCCTAATAAGGCCCTGTCTATACGGGCGTTTTAGTCGCGCCGTTACGACACGACACAAAAACGCCCATCGACTGGATGCATGGGATCCTAATGGCACTGTCTATACGAGCGACTTTGTTGCGCGCGTTTTTGCATTTAGAATCTCATATACCGAAATCGCTCGCATTTATGTCGCGTCGGAACGGCGCGATTAAAACGCCCGTATAGACAGTATCAGGCCTAAATCAGTATTACCGTTCTTCTAACCAAGGATGAAAACATTATACATTAGGAATATGTTTGCTGAATAATTACCACAATTAAGACAACAATCAACAGCAGTTTCATAAATCCAGTTCATCAAAAAATTGCTTAATCAATGGTACTATCTGTGACACTGGTGTCGTAAAGTTCAATACTTGTCATAGAGTTTAACAAGGAACAATGTTATTACAGTAGATGAATCTCTCAAATCCGACCATGACGGGACTGGGCCATGGTTAAAACAGCCATCAACTCGGAAATAAAGAGGATCGATAAATTTTCATTTTTTTTTTTTTTTTTTTTTTTTTTTGAGGGAGAGGCAGGGAAAATGCATTACGCACACAAGTGGCCAGCCTGTAGTGTGGGACTCCCCTAAAAAACGGGTTTACCCACTAAAAAACCTCCTCTACTCTTTAGGATTCTAACCTGGAATTGTTTATCACATTACGTCAGGCTAGGCCTAAATTTGGCTTACGCCCATGGGGCTCGCTCCTTATCCAGCTGTTCGGTCAAGGTATCTGGGCCACTTCGTGGTCCAAATCGGTTTTCTTTTCCAGGAGGATACCCCGGACGAACTGTGACAAACAATCCCAGTTGCCCTCATCCTCCATAATCTTTTGGCAGACCGTGTCCACCGAAAAAACACCGAGTTTTCTTGTGGCCTCCAGGCGGGGCCTTTCCCAACGCGAACAGCGGAAGAAGGTGTGTTCCGCGTCATCGGGAACGCCCGGGCAGTAGATGCAATCCGGTGAACCGGTCTTGCCCATCCGGTTCAGGTACGACTTGAAGTAGCCGTGACCTGTCAGGAACTGCGTGAGGTAGTAGTCCACCTCGCCATGCCGCCTTTCCACCCATGGTTGGACCTGCTCGATGAGTCGCGCAGTCCATCGTCCTCGGGTGTCGTGCTCCCAGCTGTGTTGCCACTGCTGGAAGGTTCGGGAGCGCTCTTCGGTTCTTGCCGTGTCCTTGCCGATCTCGCCTTGTCTCTGGTAAATCGCTTTCCTCTCCCCTGCCAAGAGCTTGACCGGGATGACTCCGGCGACCACCAGGACGGCAGGCTCGGACACTGTCCGGTAGGCGGAACACACCCGGAGCGCAGCTTGACGCTGAACCCGGGCGAGTCGCAACCTGTAGCACTCCTTATCTAGAGCGCCTGCCCACACCTCTGCCCCGTAAAGGAGCACGGACTGGACCGCGGACATCAACAGACGTCTTCTGCTGGATCGGGGACCCCCGACATTGGCCATCAGCCTACTAAGGTAAGTGACTACCTTAGCGGCCTTGTCCGCCGTACGAAAGATCTGATCCCTCCAGCTTAACTTGGTGTCCACCATAACCCCGAGGTATTTGGCGGCACGAGTTGATGTGACCACCTCCCTTCCCACTCGGAGTGGGACGACGGTGTCGATCCTCTTCTTCGTGAGGATCACAATCTCCGTCTTACTGAGAGCAAGCGAGAGACCGTGATCGGACATCCAGTTGTTGACCACCCGCATAACTCGGTTCAACTTCAGTTGGGCCAGCTCAACGTTGCGTGCAGCAATGAGAGCTGCAACGTCATCGGCGTACCCAACCAAAGTGGTTTCCTCAGGCATCTCGGACCTCAGGAGGCTGTCATAGGCAACGTTCCAGAGATCCGGGCCGAGTATTGAACCTTGTGCGGCACCAGAAGTGACTTCCATCGTCCGCGTTCCGTCCCTCGTGTCATAAATCAGGCTTCGAGAGCGTAGATAATCCTCGATGAGCCGCAACAGATATGCAGGAATACGAAAGGTGTTGCGAAGCGCATCCAACATATCGACCCACCTTGCCGAGTTGAAGGCATTCTTGACATCAAGCGTAACAAGAAGCACTACTCGGCGGGAGAAATGGTTGTGGCTCTCGGCTCTCTCCACAGCTCTCTGAACTTCGGTGATAGCGTCGATCGTTGACCGTCCCTTTCTGAAGCCGTACTGACGGGGGCATAAGTCCCCGGCAGCTTCCACGGCAGAAGTCAGGCGGGAACGGATCAGCTTCTCGAACAGCTTCCCAGCCGTGTCCAACATGCAGAGAGGCCTGTGGGACGACGGCAGCTCGGGATCACCTTTGCCCTTGCTGATCAGTACAAGCCTGGCTGTTTTCCAGGGAGCGGGAAACACCCCTTCTACCAAACAGGCATTGTACATTCTCAACAACAAGTCAGCGTTGATTGAAAATACTTTCTTTAAAGCCTCACTGGGAATCCCGTCCGGGCCAGGAGCCTTGTTGCTCTTCAGGGAGAGAACGGAGGTTTCCAGCTCCTCGAAAGTGAAGAGTGGAACGTCCTCTACCCGTCTGAAGTCAACCGGCGGTCGCTGAGGATGTTCAGGAAACAACGCAGCGACGATCCTCCCCATGGTGGCGCCCTCCATGATGGAAGGTGGAGAGCGGGCGCCGAGTTTCTGCGTTACAAGTTTGTAACCCAGGCCCCACGGGTCGGAGTCAACGTCGTCACGAAGTCTCCTCCAGCTATTCGCCTTGCTCCTGTTGATCGCCTGGCGGAGAGATTTTCTCGCAGCTTTATAGGCCTCCGACTTACGAACTCTGTCTGCGGGAATTCTCGCTCTAGTGGCGGCTCGTCTAGTTCTTAAACATGTTCTTCTGAGTTCCGCAATCTCTTCAGTCCACCAGTAAACGGGTTGTTTGTCGCGTCGGGGTTTCCTTCGCGGCATAGACTGGTCGCAGGCCGAGACGATCAGTTCCATCGTGGATGTTACTAGTGCCTCGGCCCCAGCCTCACCAGGATTCCCCTGCGCTCCCCGAGAGATGACTTCGGTGAACTTAACCACGTCCAGTTTGTTGGTGTTCCACCGGCGTGACCCTTCCCGAGATGCGGAAACTCGACGATTTTCCTGATCATGCAGATCAAACACGATGTATTGGTGGTCGCTACCCGTGTAGTCCTCCACAACCCTCCAGCCAGAGATCCTCGGAAGGAGCGACTCAGACGCAAAGGTGACGTCAGGGATCGTGCCTCTCTGCCCGGGGCGCCGAAAAGTAGGTGTGTCGCCCTGGTTGAGGACGACAAGACCGGCCCTGGCGATGAAATCCAGGATGTATTTCCCCCGGGAGCTGGTAGAGGGCATTCCCCACTCGACGGCCCTGGCGTTGAAATCGCCACCAACGACGACATGCCCGGTGGTGCAAAGAACGCACTCCTCTAGGCTATCTATCTTGTCGCGGAAGTCCTGGACGGCCTCGTTGAGGGTGAGGTAGCAACTGAAGATTGTCACGTCCCTACACCTAACCCAGGCAAATCCTCGGCCGCGACCATGACTCCGCACCAAGACATCCCGCGTATTACGCGCCCAAAGTGCAGCAGTACCGAGGCTGTCGGAGATCCAAGTGTTTGGATCTCTGTCCCGATACTGTTCGCTGATAAGGAGCGCGTCAGCACCAAGTTCTCGGGCGAGCTGATCTAGAAGGTTATCAGCTCCCCAGGATCTATGAAGATTGGCCTGGAGGATGCGAATTACCGGCCGCTGCCTTTTGCCTGTTCAAGTGCGGTTCTGAAGGCACCGCACTGACCAGACCCGGGTAAGTGACCGAGGGCACTGGAGCCTGAATCCTTGCAGAGAAAGCAGGAGGGGCTCGAGGAACATTCCTTGCGTTTGTGGCCCTGGCTTCCACACTGGAAGCAGTTGGCACTCCTGTCGGGCCCTTTACAGTTTCGGGAGGAGTGGCCGAAACCGAGGCAACGAAAGCATCTCGAAACTACCACCCTCCGTTTGAGCCTGCAACGGACCCAACCGACTCTGAGGTGCTGAAGGCTAAGCAGCTTATTGGCGTGCTTTTCGCCCATCTCAGCAACAGCCATCCGGAGTTGACTTCGGTTAGGCTTTGTCAGCCATACCCTCACTCCATCAGCCGGTATCTCCGGGAGTGCCACCTGGATCGCACGGGTCACCTCGTCTTCGGTGGAGAGGGCATCAAGGTCCCGAATCTCGACCGAACACTTCGGTTCTAGGGCCTTGATGGAGCCTTTGTCCCCAAGTGCAGTCTTGAGGGAAGCGGCAAAACCGATCTTGTCACTCGACTTCCCCAGTTCGAGGAGGACATCCCCGTTCTGGGTTCGCCGAATAGACTTGATAACGGTGTCGGTCTCCTCCGGTTTGGCCTGCGATCTAATCTGACCCAGAACATCGGCAAAAGATCGCCCCCCTAAGGGCTTAATCAAGATTGCCTCCTTCCTGGGCTTCTTAGGCCTGGGTTGTTTAGGCTTTCTGACAGACTTGCCAGAGGCCTCCCCAACCGGGTTTGAGACTTGCGTCCGCTCCACCCTCGACGCACTTTTCGAAGCTGCCTCCGCTTGCTTCTGCCTCCTCCTTTCTTTCTTAGACAGGCGCGTCTTCCAGCCCCCCAAAGGTGTCGAGGCAGAGTTTTCTGCCAAGGCAGGATTAGCCGCCGGAGCAGGAACCTCTGCAGGAGTAGCCGCTGGAACAACGACAGCGCCCGGGATGGAATGAGCAGCCGGGACAGGAGATGTCTGCGATGATGCAGTGACAAAAACCGGCCTCGGCGCCAAGTCCAACTCCCCGAGCTCAGGGCTTCCCGATGATGAACCGCTCTGCCTCGTCTTTCGCTTTCTGGCTTGAGTCTGGGACTCAGCCAGATGAGCTTGAGGCGAAGCAGAGATGACTCGGTTCGTGACATCGCGCTCCTGTTTCACTGCCTTAAGCCTGATTTTCCGGCATTCCTCGATTTCGTCTAGAGAATCTTCGAGTTTCGGAATCCCCTCTTTTATGGCCTTGTTTACGTTCTTTTGAATTAAGAGGGCCTTGGCCATCTCCTTCAAAAGAGCTTTCATCTTCTTCAGACATGAGTCTTCCTCCTCGTGGGCGTCGTCCTGCTGCTGCCGAAGCATTTGCAGCTCGAATGCCGCACGAAGAGGGCTCTTCCTGGGAGGTATTCCATCGAGCCTGGGTTTTGAGGTTTCTGCCTCGGTCACCTTCATCGCTAGATTGACATCCACTTTCTCCTTTTCAGGCTCGGACGACGATCCGGCGTCACTTACCGTCTTGAACGGTGCCGGTGGGGGGGAGGTTTTAATTCCCCCTGTCGGCGTCCCAGTCTTCGAGGTCGGAGACCTCTGCACAATAGAGCTTCGCCTAAAAGCGGCTTGCTCATTCTCCTTTACGTTCTTCGTGTTTCGGTTGATAAAATCCATGCTTTCATGTCACCAGCGCATCGTGCGGCAAGGGGCGGCCCTTCATCGGCCGAGAGCGGGTACACCCTCGGAGGTCTACCCCCCGTAGGAAATTAGACACCCCTACCCCAGGACTCTGGGGCCCGAACCTCCGTTTGCCCAGCACCGATACACACAAGGTGCCGGACGTGCTGGGGGTCGCACCGTGGCAATGCAGAGTCCGATCCCTGCATCCATGCCGCACTCCCTGACTAAGGTCCGAAGCGGCTGGCTTCTGACGACACACTGGAGGAGACCATCGGCAGTGCGAGGCACACATCAGTCCCTGCAACACAACAGGGACACTCCCAGGACCCCCCAGCATGCGCCGGTCGAAAGAAGGTGGAAAGACACCCTTGATTCGGGGTCAAAAAAAAAAGAAGGTGAGCAAGGTTAGCTCAGGAAAGAATAAAGACGGTGAGCTAATACCTGAAAGATGAGAAGAATGGCCTTAGCTCGGGAAGAACTGTGAGGAGGGTCTCACAGCTTGGCTCAGGTACCCCGGGGTCGCCAAGAAACACCCGTACAGTGGAAAGCCCACTGCCCCTGAGGGAAAAGAGGATCGATAAATAATGAAAAAAAACAAATAGTATTGACATTGTTTTTTTTTTTTTTTTTTTTTTTTTAACATAAAAAAACATAAAATTACAGTGCAAGATTTCAGTCAGAGCATATTCCACATAACAAACATGGCTGGACTATGACCGTTTGTGGTTTGTGATGCAAAAAAAAACAAACGCTTAGTGTAAATCAGACGCTCAAGTTCAAGTCTGAACGGGCTGGCCAGAGGAATCTTTGTGTGTTTAGCTACGGTAGGACCACATTGGATATCGGGAGGAGTCGATTATGGGGCTAAGGGATGTGATTTGGCAAGCAATGTATTGTAACTCTAAGGATGACAGCTCTCTCCAAGGGCGCTGATCCATAGCAATTCGAAGTGGCAACTCCGCACCGCAGCGAGTGGTTGGGATGACTACTTTCAGCTCTTGCTCGGGACAAAGCGTGCCATACTCGTGGCAAACTCAATGTCCTCAACACTTTATCAGTATTCCCGTGTGCATATTTTATTTAAATTTTTAAAGGAGGAAGTAAGATGATTAACATTAACTCATGAATAGATAAATATTTTTAATAAATAATAAAATAAATATAAATATTAAATAGATACAAAGAGAGAAAATAATAGTTTCCACCCTTAGCGCAGTCAATTTTTTAAAATATGATCCTCAAAGAATGACAATTTTCCTGGTATTCTTATGGCAGCTAACACGCTCGTTTCTAACTTTAGTGTAGTTATTCAATAAAATATTAGCCATTGTAAGAACAATACTGGATATTATGTCTTTAACATTTATTCCACAAACACAAGTTTGTCAACTTTTTCTGTAAGTTTGTTATCAGAAGATAACCGTAATAAACTCAACTGTTGTTGAACCACATTACTTTGACTGTTACATTTCAAAAAAATATTTTCATATTCTTGAATCTAATATTTGATCAATTCCAACAACATGTTTACATACTGAAATAACGAAATCGGATGCCACCTCTGTTTTAATTTTCAGGAATACCTGGCCGTTCCTTAGTATCAGCCAGGAGCATTGGATGGTTCTATCATAATTTACCAGCTTTATGTCAGATTGAGGTAAAGAGAACAAAGCAACTAAACTAACAGAATCCATTTTGCCTTTACAGTCATTTTTACAAGTATCGATGAAATGTTATTTGGTAACAAGCTTGGCTTAAACATTATTTGGAACACTAAAGGTTTACAGTTATTTAAGAATGGTCAGTCTGAACTGTTATTTGATAAAGATGAACAAAAAACGTTCTTTGTAACAGTGACGTCATCCAGCGGTTGACATTGAGAACATTAGTCTTAACCGTTATTAAATCACGGTTCAAATAATACGTTATTGATAAGTAACATTAATGGTTATAACATGGCTCAGTGTATCTTTGCTCATGGCTTTCAATAAGTATATTCGATAATCTGATTTATTCACGTTTTGTCTCAGATCAAATGCAACATTTTTGGATCTTGATGTCGACATCTAGGCCTGGGTGCAACTGCTGTGACCAGATTCTATCACTGAATTCTTTTATTGAGGATGGGTTTGAGCGAAGACTGAAAACCTCTGTGATTTTTACTTTCTCCCCCTATACCATAGTATATGGAGAAAGTATTGTATTCGTAAAAATTTTCCAATTCCTTTGATGATGTATATATTCGTTTTGGAGCCCCCTTTCCCCCTATTATTGTGTATATGGAGAAGGTATTAGTTTCGCCAAAATTTTAAAATTTGAATTGTTCGTAAATTTATCCATTTTGGTGCCCCCTGGGTTAAAAAAAGTGGTTTTCAGAATGATGTCTGTCTGTGTGTGTGTGTGTGTGTGTCTGTGTGTCTGGATGTAAACAGAGCTAGAGAATTCCCCAATGGTCCGATTTTGATGAAACTTGGTATGTAGGTTCAAACCCACGATAATTCCAGGCGTTTTTTAAATTTTTTTGAATTTTTGATTTTTAAGGGTAGTTTACCCCCAAAAACCCCCAAAAAAACGTAAAAAATCAAAATTTCTCAAAAATGGCTCTAACGATTTTGATTAAAATTTTGTGGTTTATGAAGATTAAAATGCCGAATAAAATGACACCACCTGTCTCCGGGAAAATGCGCGTTCAAAAGTTATAGAGCAAAATGTGTTAAAAAACTCAATTTTCGGATGCAAAAACTTGTGCTGCTCACCTGGTGGCTATCCGACTGAGCCATCAAGACATTAATGTTTTGAGGCTTTTAACACCTTTTCATATTCTTAGGAGAAAGTATGTGTCAGTTATCTGATACCGTTTATTAGATCTGACTGTAGCATTTGACACAGTCTGGAGAAAAGACCTTCTTGTTCAACTTTACGACCTGATTCCTTGCCCTTTCTTGTTACGTCTCCTCAACTCGATGCTTTGGAATAGAATGATAAAAGTATATTTGGGACACAGAGAAATTACTTTTAGGCAACAAAAAAGACAAAACAAATTTGGCAGTTTGGACTTAACTTACTTTATGTTTGCAAGAATTTTGTCAATTAAGTTTGGCCCACATAACTTGGCGAATGAATATGCACTACAATTCAGTTTAAAGCATTGACTATGTACACTAACGTGAATAGACCTCTCATCCAATGAGGTCCATTTAGTTTGATGCAAAAATTTGGAAGTTCGGTGTACGCGGCACCAGAGTTGCTGCCATCGATCTTGTTATTATTCAGCTGAATTTACAGTGCTGCAAAAACATTTGACCAAAACATAAACGTTACTTTCAATTATAAAATGTTTCATCCTTAGTTGAGAAGAGTGAATATATCTATCATTTGTTATGTGTACTTCCATGTATGCCGCACGAGATCGCACCACCGTCAATAAACTTCACACACCCCTATGCTATGAGAAGTCTACTCACGTTAGTGTACATAGTCAATGGTTTAAAGATAATATTCTAGATACTGTGGTTTAAAGTATTGTATTATCAGCTGTTCCATGAAATTACAAAAGCCCGGTGTAATTGGAAGTTTGGATTTTTTATCTCCCTCTCAACCCAGTTGTTTTTGGCCATTCATCAACTTATGAGTGTGATCCGAATGCGAATGAATTATGAATGCATGTGATCCGAAAGTGTGATCAAAACTTTAACCCTCAAAAGGGTTCACTAATCCTACAACTGAATTAGCGATTCACACCCAGCAGGTAGCGGAGATTCCAGTAATGGCTCTGGAATTTTTCATTGTCATTTCATTCTTGTCACTTTTAAAGCCAGTGAACTGGGTATTCAGCTTCATTTGGTTGAAATTCATCCATTTATGGAAAAAAATCTTGGTTTTTGTGCTTATCATGGCAGGCAGCAAACCTGCATACTCTTTTCCCATGTTAATCATATGGAGAATAGGCAAACTCCTTTAGCAATGGACAGATATTGATAAAACAGTATATGGCTTCATATGGTCAACTTAATTTTTTTATGCTAAAAACCTACTTTTGTGTTCCCACGGCAGCATACCTGCATACTCTTTCCCTATATTTATCATAAGTAGAATAGACATTTATTTCCCCATTTATGAACATTTGATGATTTTTGGTTTACAGGTTTATCTGGTCAATATTATTATTACTAATTTGGAAATTCGCTGAGTACGCAGGTCTGCTGCGACGGGGGTATTTCTCATCAAACAAACTCAATTTAAATCCACAAAAAACCAGATACATGTGTATCCAAACTGCCCAAAGAAAAAATTCAAAAAACAATAGGACTCCGAACCTATTTATTGGAGAGGATCAAATTGAAATTTCAAAAACAGCTGATTTTTTGGGGGTGAGATTGGATGATAGGCTGGGATGGGAAGATCAGTTAAAGAAGCTTGAGGGGTCGTTAGCTCGAGGTCTCTATATTCTGCGTAGAATTAGAACCTACGGTAGCCTTCCCCTGTCAAAGTTGGTTTACTTTGGCCTCTTCGAACAACACATTTCTTATTCAATAATTCCTTGGGGAGCTGTTAAGGGCAACCTTGAAAGAATTTTTGTCTGTCAAAAGAAGGCAATAAGGGCCATATCCTGGGCATGCCGCCCCAGACCAGCTGTAGAGATGCTTTCAAACAATTAGGCCTTCTCACGGTCCCCTCACTATTCATCTTTGAATCAGTCTACTATATAAAAACCCAAAATATTTCACCAACCTTTTCCAATCACAAATACCACACCCGACATAAAGGACTTCATGCAGAGCAACACAAACTAACTCTTTTCGAACACAAGCCTAAATACTGTGGGATCAAGCTATTCCAAGCTTTGCCAGAAAAATTACAAAATATCAATAAAATCACAAAGTTTAAAGTTGAAGTTAAAAAGTTTCTAGTGGAGTCCAGTTTTTATAGTATTGACTGTTACCTTTCTGGTAACAAAGAACTAGATTAGAATTATGCTTTGTAGGGCAGCTATGTATAAGATAAACCCTTTGACCTGTCCAATTCCTTGACTCTAAGGACAACGGATGCGAGCTACAAGTAACAAGTAAGTAAGTTAACAAGTAGTAAGCTGTGAACCACTTGACCTCTAGAACTATCTCAGCAACCGAGCTGAGAAATTCCTAGGGACTCGCGATGGACTGATTTCCCAAATTTTGCTAAACCCTTGGTAACCATTTTTTTATTTGCTGGAAATTCACGTTTCAACTTTTAAAAAGTTTAAATTTCCTTAGTCTCTTAGAAATAATTTAACCTTAGCCATGTATTGATGCTAGAAAATCTGATTGACATCTGTGGATCACAGGGAAATGCTCACACACCAGATCGTACAAGCTGTTCGCAGAGTCTGTCAGCCATGACGCGTTTGTGTCAAGAGCCTGCGATGACTGGGATGACTACAAACGCGGACTGTGTGACCACAACAATGTGGCGATGATGGGTGAACATGTGAACCGCAGGTGAGAAGCTCAAGCTATTGCAGATCACCACACTTCCCTTCTATTTCAACTTCAATACAAATTGAATTGATCTAATGTGCATATAAGAAGCAAAGTTTTAAATCATAGTAATTTTTTTAAACATCCTAAATAAATGTTGAAATATCTATATATTAATACGCAAGCATGTTTCATTTCCTCCTTTTTTTCTCAGCTCGTGAGCATCGTAGGAGAAATCCGCGCATACCGTTGGAAAGGTTTAGTCCTGTTGATGAGCAGAATCACATTCTAATTCTCATCGGACTCCAGGGCAACGGCCCACAGGCTTTCGAAGTTCTAATGTTAATCTTAAGGAGGAAGTAGAATTGAATGAATCATTAGACAGCTGTTGTAAAAACAACTGCTAGAAAATTTGGAAGAACAGATGTTTGAGTTATAAAATGTTTTTTACTTCTTGGGTCCAGATCAACAAAAGTTTTGATCGAATTTCGATCAGGAGGCGATCTCTAGTAGCATATTATTTTTCGATTATTTTGTGCTCAAAATAAGAAACGAAAAAAGCACGAAAGCAGATAATTTAGTTAATCTATGCATTTTTATAAGTATACAATTGAATATTTGATGGGAGGCGTGTAAACGAAATGAAAAACTCATTACATGTGTTAATTTATTGTGCATGTACACAATAAATTAAGTATTGGACATGTACATGTGTTAATTTATTGTGAAAATTCTGAATGTCGTATGTTGAACTGTGTGTGTGTGTGTGTTTTTAAATTTTTAAATCTTCACAAACTCACTATTGATTAATTTTTTAACGTTTTTCGTATTGACCTGAAAATGGGATTTTAATTCTGAAATGTGTAGTCAAGAGACTAAATAGGAACTGTTTAAACGTAAAGGTATGTAACCTAATAAAATTTCTAAAAAGAACAATTCAGGAGGTATCACAAAAATGAATGTAAAAACTCAGTCTATGGTCAATCGAATCAGAGACAGATACGCGAACGAACTAATCCTGCAATAGGTATTCGGGGCCCATGCAAGGGGGGTCATCTTTGATATGACGTCATTTAAAAATAATGTTTTACAGTAAAACAATAATAAATTTGTACACAATTCAACTATTGTAAAATAATTATCTAAGAAAATACATTAGACTATTTTAGGCGTTGTTTTATAGTTTATTTTAGTTAATTTTTCCATAATATTGATATTGACCTCCGATTTGTGCCATATCAATTAATTCAATTTTTCTCAATAAACTGTTTAAAATGAAGGGTCACACAATACCCTATTTTGGGGGTCGGGGCAAAGTTATGTCTTTGATGAAGAATTGCATTTTTTGAGTTGATAACATTTGCCTAGTTTGGTTTTCCTATTGCAACGTGTTAAAAGATTAATTGAGGATGTCCAGACTTAGCCTAAACTTGCTTTCCCATATCAAATTTCGAAATGGCTGCCATTTTCGTTAGGGGTGAGATATCGACCATTTATTTCTCTTGATAAACCGTTTAAAATGAGGGGTCACTCAATAGGGGGTTATATTTCAATATTTGGGGCTGCCCCCAAAATACCCCATTTTTGGAGCAGGGGCAAAGTTGTGTAGTTGATGAAAAAAATCTGTTTTTCATGTTGTAAACATGTGCCGAGTTTTGTTTCGTTACTGCACCAAGTTAAAAAGTTAACTTGGGGGTCTAGACTTTTGCCTAACCCTGTATAAAAATCATGGTATTCATGCCACATGTACGCCTAACCACAGTTTTTGGGAATTCCTTCAAAATAATTTTACCTCAGAGCTAAAACGTTTAAAAAAAATACAAAGCTGCATGGGTAATCTGACGCTCCCTCTGTGTATGTTGTCTAACAACCCAATAGAAGGTAGATATTTTTATGAAATTATTAATTTTTTTGTAGCTATTCAACTAATAAAACTACAAAAATACTCTGAAGAAACATAAATATTTGAGTAAATATAACGCATTATTCACAAACTCCGCCTATTCATAAAATTCGCTAAACTGGAAAGAAATAGTTTGAATCATCGGGACTCTACTGTATTCGAGAACATGATAGAGTGATTAAAAGTTTTTGCTTTTATGATTTTATTGCATAAATGTGAAGTGGATTTAGATCTATAAACAAATAATTATCAATTACCTTGGTGACCAAGATCTCTCTCACTCTACATTACAATATTTTTGAGTTACAAAAAATTTCAGTTCCTAGATCAGTTTCACTTTTTGAAGGGAGTCCATGAAAATTCTCAGTTCAATGCAGCGACGGAGGGCAACCAAAATTCCCAGTGTGGCTCCAGTTCATCTAGGGATGGAAGCCGATCCAAATTCGTTGTGTGACTCAGTTCAACGCAGAGATGGAAGCCGACCAAAATTATCAGTGTGGCTAAAGCATCCAGGGATGGAAGCCGATCCAAATTCGTTGTGTGGTCTCAGTTCTATGCAGCGACTGAAGCCCGCCAAAATTTGCAGTGTGGCTCCAGTTCATCCAGGAATGGAAGCCAATCCAAATTCGTTGTGGCCTCAGTTCAATGCAGTGACGGTAGCCGGCCAAAATTCCCAGTGTGACTCCCTCCAGTTCATCTAGGGATGGAAGCCGATCCAAATTCGTTGTGCGACTCAGTTCAATGCAGTGACAGAAACCGAAAAAAATTATCAGTGTGGCTAAAGCATCCAGGGATGGAAGCCGATCCAAATTCGTTGTGTGGCCTCAGTTCTATGCAGCGACTGAAGCCCGCCAAAATGTGTAGTGTGGCTCCAGTTCATCCAGGAATGGAAGCCGATCCAAATTCGTTGTGGCCTCAGTTCAATGCAGTGACGGTAGCCGGCCAAAATTCCCAGTGTGACTCCCTCCAGTTCATCTAGGGATGGAAGCCAATCCAAATTCGTTGTGTGACTCAGTTCAATGCAGTGACGGAAGCCGACCAAAATTATCAGTGTGGCTAAAGCATCCAGGGATGGAAGCCGATCCAAATTCGTTGTGTAGCCTCAGTTCTATGCAGCGACTGAAGCCCGCCAAAATTTGCAGTGTGGCTCCAGTTCATCCAGGGATGGAAGCCGATCCAAATTCGTTGAGTGGCCTCAGTTCGATGCAGTGACTGAAGCCGGCCAAAATTCCCAGTGTGGCTAAAGTTCATCCAGGGATGGAAACCGATCCAAATTCGTTGAGTGGCCTCAGTTCGGTTCAATGATGATGGGAGCTGATCCATGTTTGCAGTTTATTACGTAATACAGCTTTAATCACCACTCCAAAAATGTATTTAGTAAAAAATTTGGATGTACCTATTATTTTTAAACGGATAACATTTAATAAATTTATTGTAAAATATCTGATTTATTTTTTATACACAGTACATGTTCTCGACAGTTGTTCCCACTTGCCAAATTTAATCAGCTGAGTCTGAAACAAGTTGATCTACTGACTTGCACTAAATGTGTGGGTTAAAGAAATGCATCCAAAATCTAGCTCAAATAAACACCGAGGAAAAGCCATTGTTCAATGGCTTTTCAATACAAAATACGAATACATATTTGCATTTTGCCAAATGTTTATCCACCCGTGTAAGTTCTAAGAAATGTTCATGTTCCACTGAATCGCGTCCCGGGGATGGTCTCCGGGCGAGGATCGCAGTTTCAGTGCGCCCCCTAGATTGTCCACTGGCTATAATATTTCAATCATAATTACTGCATCGATTGAATAATGTTTTGTTTGTTTTCTGTCTTCAAATGTTTGATATGATAAACAACCCTCCTTCCCAATATGATATGATATGGTAAGGTATGATTAATGACCAGTGGCATTTTAACATTAAACAATATGAGATACGACTGAAGTGTGGCAGAAAATTTATTCTAAATATTGGTTTTCTGTTGCAGTGCAAGTGGCAAGTTTTACTTGAAGACAGCAGGCCAATACCCGTATGCCCTTGGTGGCTAAATCTTCATCATCAAGCTTTCCTTTCAGAACTTGTTTAAATCAAAATAATTTGATATGTTTACAATAATTATTTTTAAGTGAAATAAAATTATCTTAAGTAGGTGACAATTTTCTCAAATCTTTTCTATTTTAATTACCGAAGTCCAGAAGTGATAACATGTACAAGTTACTTTAATACTCTTCTTGGAACACCGATGTACTCAGGTGTGTAATTTAAGGTGATAAATCATTTGCCGGATCATTAATTATTACTGTAGCCCATAATGACAAAAGGAAGCTGGATCCAGTTTTGAACTATCAAAATCTAAATTTTCTCTGAACCGAAAACTTTCAGATTCAAAGGCTAGCTCTAAAACCAACCAGCTACCCAGCAGATTTTAGCAATGGTTTACTTGTTAGTGGAGAGGGAAGAGAGTTTCTAGTGAAAATATTGCATCAAAGATGCAAAAAAGTTACTCCTTCCTTTCTTCTAGAATAGCAGAAGAGATGCTGCAATTGGATTATTAGCATCACAGATAGCATGCATGTTTTATGAAGATGCACGAAAATAGCCCAATGAGAGTTTATGCGTTGTTGCCACATTTATTCAGAAACGCATTTTAATTTACTGTATTACATTTGGTAAACATGGCCACAAATCAAGAAATCTAGAATGCGGTTTGTTCTAGATACATTGGCCACAAATGATAACATTGACTTAAAAAATAATTTGAGTAATTCTCTTAAAGTTACAAAAAGAAATTATTTTAGAGACAAACTAAACGAAACCAATAACAATCCCAAAACATTTTGGGGTTTAATTAATGAGATTTCTGGTAGAGTTTGTAAAAAAGAGCCCTTTCCAATCGACAAATTTATTCCTGACGGCCGTTCAACCCCAGATAATTGTAAACAAGTTGCTGACGAGTTTAATATTTTTTTTTCTTCTGTTGGGGTTAACTTGGCTAGAGCAATAGATTCCAGCGGTGACCCAATTGTGGACGACAATGACTTCACACATTACAGCACATTCACTCTTAAAACTGTCACGGAATCTGAAATAAAACGCTACGTTTACAGACTGCGCGGCGGGTCGGCGCCTGGTTGTGATGGCGTCTCGGCCGAAGTCCTTAAAGCTAACTTCTGCTTAATTAGCAAACCATTTTTACATATTATCAATCTGAGTATTTCCTCTGGCACTTTTCCTGACTGTTTCAAACTAGCGAAAGTATTTCCTCTCTTTAAATCCAATGATATCTCCGATATGAACAACTACAGACCGATTTATATTTTGAGTGTTTTCCCTAAGATTATTGAGAAGATAGTCAAAGACCAATTAGTTACCTATTTACAAACGAATAGTATTGTAAGCGAGTGTCAGTACGGGTTTCGCTTGGACAAAACAATTTCAGACGCACTTTTCGACATCAATAAAGACTATTAAATTCTGCCATTTCAAGTAACGAGCGCTCAATTTTAATTTTATTAGATCTTAAGAAAGCCTTTGATTCAGTAGATCGATCCAAATTATTTTATAAATTAGAGGCCGTTGGTGTTAGAGTTGGTGCCATCGGGTTGTTTAAAAGTTATTTGTCCAATAGATTACAGTTTGTTTCAATTTTTAATTCACACAGTAACGTTCAGCCTGTTGATTACGGTGTGGTCCAGGGCAGCACACTTGGGCCTGTCTTATTTTTAATTTACATAAATAACATAACAAAACTAGACATTTTTTGTAAACTTTTTCTATTTGCTGACGATAGTTTAATTTTTGTTAAGGGTGAGACATGGCCCGAGGTTCGTGACAAAGCCTTGCATGACCTCATGGTTACGAGACTGTGGCTTAATCAAAATATTCTGTCTTTGAACACTTCCAAAACACTTCATGCCAATTTCCCTCAGTAGTATTTCAGATTACAACTTGCAAGATCTTATCATCCACACCTGCGGGGACTACCTCAGCACCAACTGCACTTGAAGCAATAGAGAAGGTTGAGTCCTATAAATATCTAGGAATATTCTTTGATTATTGTCTTAAATGGTCTTGTCACGTACAATTTCTCAATAAAAAATTAAGGAAATACATTTTTGCTTTTAGACAGATGAATCAAATTCTCAGTGAAAGGGAAATGAAAATGGCTTATTTTGCATTTGTTCAATCTCTTTTAATTTTTGGGGTTATAATCTGGGGCGGATGTTTTAAAAGTATTTTGGAGCCTAATATCACTCAAAAATCTATTCTAAAAATTGGATTTGGGAAACCAAAGCGATACCCGTCTGATGCATTATTTCTAGACCTGTCTATTTTAACCGTTAGACAACTTTTTATTAAAAGCGTTTTAACCCATATCTATAAAAATGTTAATAGTATTTTTCATAGAATTTCCCACAATCATAATACAAGATTTTCAGTTAGTCGGAATATCATCACTGCAAGTAAGTAAAACATTTTCTACCACAAATTCCTTTTACATAGCCCATGTTTTATACCGTAACATTTGCAATTATTTTCAAGATCATGATTTTTTTAACTCTACATCAATAAACATTTTTAAACGACGTGTTAAAGATTGGCTACTCAGTTTAAATATGGACGAGGCCGAGCACATTATCGCATCAGATTACAGACGTTTCTGACTACCCACATTGACTGTCACGGCACTGCACTTTGGACTTCCGCCCTCCGGCCCGTCACCGCCTCCTACCTCTAAGGACACCACGTCACTGTGATTAATTCTCTGTTGCTTATTTATCCTTAGTTTATTTTATTTTTTCTCTCTTTTATATTAGTTGTCTCTTTTCATTATTCATCCAGTCATCCTTCATTTTGTTTTTCTTCAATTGTTTTATCCTACCATATTCCACATATATATTAAATTCACCGTGACGCAACCAAAGCCGACGCACAGGCTCCAGTGCCCATGTCGGCTTATTCCTTTGGACTTATTGTATATATTTTTTTGGTCACAAGCATTGTTTATTATTTCTCTGTTTTGTGTATACTTACTTTTATGATTGTATTATTTTCTTAATGTTTTATTATCTGGATTGTCATGACCTTATTTTTATGGAATAAAGAATTTCATTCATTCATTCATTCATTCATTTATTCATTCATTCATTCTATCATTCATTCAATCATTCATTCATTCATTCATTCATTCATTCATTTTCATTCTTTCATTCATTCATTCATTGCATGGTGGGAGGGGGTGAGGGGGGACACAGCTGTTAAAATTTCCATCTGACTATTTTAGTGAATCTTACTATAGTCTGTGGGAGACCAAGCAGTATTTAAATTCCACTCCAAGCATTCATGTAACTAAATATGTTATTTTTTTTATTTATTATTTATTATCTTTTTTTAGAATATATGTTTTGCTTTTTTATCATTCTGCTGGACTGACTGTACATAAAGAGTTGAAGAATTCGATTTCATTCGAACTTTGGTCAGTTCGAACTTTATACAGTATTATTTAGTCGATTTAAAATCGTTTGTCAGTTGGACAGTTGGTCAGTTTGTGTCCCCCCTCCCCCCCAATTAACATTGCATATAAAAAATATGAGCCAATTATAAATAAAATATATAAATTCAAACGTTTTGTACGAAACTATAACAAGTACAGAGAAATAACTAATTTCCATTATAGTGACTGCAATACCACATTTAACATCAAAAACAAAATAACAGATGAATCAGCTTTGAATTGAAGGGAGAATACCGCCAGGAAACACTGCACTATGTGAATCATTAGTGTGTCGTGAGGAGATACGGCGATAAGATGATAATAAAAATGTCTGATCCTCGATGTCACGTCTAAGAACATGTCTATCATAATATGAAATGTCGTTCCAGACCATGTCACTCATTAAAGAAAAGTATTTGTTTTCGCTCGTTCATCAAAACCTGCTTGCCGCCGCGCCGGCCAGTCCAAAGTCCAACGAGCACATCTGTGTGTAGCCGGGACCTCTGCATGCGACCACGGATGGTAGGCCTACACAGCGGTGATGGGAAAGAATAGGTAGCCGGTCTAGTCCAGGCACTAAAGAAGTTGAGCATGCACTGAAAGTGTAACGAAATTTAATTTTGGCCTTTTTAACTCAGATGGAAGAAACTATTGAATGTACTATAAACAGATACAGACATTTTATTAATTTATTTTTTATTATTTAAAAAAATGTTTAGTATGATGAAATACCTTTGTTCGTCGTTTGGACTGAAAGTGTTTTCCCGCCCGGAATAGCCGCTTTCTGCTCTAGTAATTAAAGCTACTATTTAGAGTATAAAAACGAAAGAATGTACAGTTGGGAATAAAATGTAAATGAACCTCAAGTAAGGAGTGTGTTCGTGTAACGATTACCACGTTTGCTATGTCAGACAAAACAGGTCTACAAACGTGGGAACCGAACGGTATTCGCTAATTAATGGTGCGGTAAGTAAACATGAACACGCGACCGCGGTGGCCTTGACTTTGGGCGTTCACCCTTGAACGAACATTGAACAACGGAGCATTGTCGCTGGAGACGGCACAGCGGACTGTCAGGAGATTAATTAGTAGGCCTACTACAGCGATACTGCAGCGGCCGTATCTCAGTGGTAGAGCTCTGGGTTATCACCCAGCGGGCCCGGGTTCAAATCCCGGGTCGGGGAGAAAAAGATCGTTCGGCCGCTCCCGTGTGGTTCGGAAGTCACGTTAAGCCGTTGGTCCACCTGCATAGAAAAAAAAAACAAATGCAGGCATTTCAGGCTAGGAGAACTATCAGTTAATTGCTGATCTCCCTCCGCACTAAAAGCCATACGATTATTATTATTAGCGATAGTGCAATGTGCAGGGAGACGATCGTCGTCTTAATACTTATCGGAATTATTCGTGTCTTCCGGATAAATTTGAAAGCTGATTCGGAGTCGTATTCGGTACTGTATAATGCTTTCAAACATGTTGACGGCATTCTTCAGAAACTCTATATCCGGGATAAATGTTGACTAATCCTTTCACAACCTTTTGACAAATGAAAAACTTGCCTATAAGTTTGAAAATTAAAATTAGCCCCTCTATGCTTTTCCAGTATAAATATGAATGAACGAAGGCACTGATAGTGCGATTGGCTTTATTTTTCCAACTGCAAATGATAAGCATTGACAACAAATGATTTTGTGCTGTCCAGGCCAACCTTGTGTGAACTGAGCAAGGATTTGATTGTACAGACAATCAACATCTTCTTACTAAACTTATTATGGTGTGCAGGGTTCTGTCCTCATGTATTATGAATCTAAATTGCAAAACCGAATAAAAAAATATTGATGGTAATTGGTCTGAAGAATAAATTGTTAACTAGTTAATGGGAATGTTCCATTTTAGGACATTGATTATACTTTTATGACCATTAATAATTTACCTTTTTCTGGGAAAGCGAATAGCATCCTTTATGCAGACTACACGACTTTTATCAACTTAGATTCTGCTCTTGAACAGCTCAAGAAGATGACAGAAACAACTTTAAATTGAGGTCTCTAATTGGTTTTATTTCAAATGGTTTCGTAATGGATACCAACAAAACTCAATTTATGATATTTCCTTCTCGTCCCATGAATCCACATGAACAAGACCATTTGGTCACTAGCATTAACATTTTAGGAAGGGCCTACTTTCATTGATAATCACTTGACCTGATTGATTATACATTACCTACATCTAAACTCTCACGAGTAATTTATTTGTCGACACTTCTTATCTTCTGTGTTGTTGACATGGTTTATGTAAATGTTGAATACTTTTCATACTTTCTTCAATATCAGAGATTATTTTAGATGATTTGTTGGTCCTCTAGGGAAAATGGAATTGAGGGGAGGTTTACACAATCACAGACCTTTCTAGCTCTCCAATTGGTCAGTAACATTTGTGTACTTTAATTTCAATACTATATAGGAGTTAATAGTGCAGGGGGTCTTCGCTTTAACTACTTATATGAGCCATCAAGTCATCTGTCAACACTATGGACTCATAATGTGGTGCAACTGTAGTAGAATCAGTGAGGTTTTGGTTTTTAAAGAAGGTTTTGTTACTCAATCAGGCTGGACAGTTGATCATTTGTAGACCTCTTTTTATGAATGCAGAAATTTTGACAGATATCAACCTTGACCTTTTCAATTTAAAAGTCTATCTGGTACCCAGACCTTCTACATTATGCGATCCTCAGCTAACCAGCTCCTAATAATTATGTGCCCAAGCTTATAAATTAAGCTGGATAAATGTGGATGTCAGCATTGAGAGCAGGCAGGACTCTTGTATATGAAACTCTTAATATGCTTGTAGCAAATAGTTATAATCACTATAAGATGATGACGATAACTTTAAGGCCTTTGTAAATCATAATCGGGATTTAATGCAGTTATTTTTTAGTTATATAAAAATATCCTATAGTCATGTCGTTTCTTCAATATGGCGATAAGCCCTAACACTGTTGGAAAAACACTGTCTAACTATTTTACCCAAGTGTTTTATTAACTCTGGGAAAATTTCATTCAGCTTTTCAACTTTTCTGATTGGAGTAGCATTATTAATATTCGCATTCGGTTTATCCCCAGCACTTCACCGTACGGACAGATACATCAGAGCTGCAGCCACTTACTGCTGGTATACTGAAGCTACTGTGGGGTCACTCGGGTTGCTGACCATCACACATCTTACCGTACGGATCCATCTGAGTTGCAGCCACTGACTGTTGGTATACTGAAGCTACTGTGGGGTCACTCGGGTTGCTGACCATCACACATCTTACCGTACGGATCCATCTGAGTTGCAGCCACTGACTGTTGGTATACTGAAGCTACTGTGGGGTCACTCGGGTTGCTGACCATCACACATCTTACCGTACGGATCCATCTGAGTTGCAGCCACTGACTGTTGGTATACTGAAGCTACTGTGGGGTCACTCGGGTTGCTGACCATCACACATCTTACCGTACGGATCCATCTGAGTTGCAGCCACTGACTGTTGGTATACTGAAGCTACCGTGAGGTCACTCGGGTTGCTGACCATCACACATCTTACCGTACGGATCCATCTGAGTTGCAGCCACTGACTGTTGGTATACTGAAGCTACTGTGGGGTCACTCGGGTTGCTGACCATCACACATCTTACCGTACGGATCCATCTGAGTTGCAGCCACTGACTGTTGGTATACTGAAGCTACTGTGGGGTCACTCGGGTTGCTGACCATCACACATCTTACCGTACGGATCCATCTGAGTTGCAGCCACTGACTGTTGGTATACTGAAGCTACCGTGAGGTCACTCGGGTTGCTGACCATCACACATCTTACCGTACGGATCCATCTGAGTTGCAGCCACTGACTGTTGGTATACTGAAGCTACCGTGAGGTCACTCGGGTTGCTGACCATCACACATCTTACCGTACGGATCCATCTGAGTTGCAGCCACTGACTGTTGGTATACTGAAGCTACTGTGGGGTCACTCGGGTTGCTGACCATCACACATCTTACCGTACGGATCCATCTGAGTTGCAGCCACGGACTGTTGGTGTACGGAAGCTACTGTGGGGTCACTCGGGTTGCTGACCATCACACATCTTACCGTACGGATCCATCTGAGTTGCAGCCACTGACTGTTGGTATACTGAAGCTACTGTGGGGTCACTCGGGTTGCTGACCATCACACATCTTACCGTACGGATCCATCTGAGTTGCAGCCACGGACTGTTGGTGTACGGAAGCTACCGTGCGGTCACTCGGGTTGCTGACCATCACACATCTTACCGTACGGATCCATCTGAGTTGCAGCCACGGACTGTTGGTGTACGGAAGCTACCGTGCGGTCACTCGGGTTGCTGACCATCACACATCTTACCGTACGGATCCATCTGAGTTGCAGCCACGGACTGTTGGTGTACGGAAGCTACCGTGCGGTCACTCGGGTTGCTGACCCCGGTCAACACGGTCCCAGCAATTACACTAATAACACCTCCTATGGGAACCAACTAATGGTTACCATTTGCAGCTTTTAAAAGTGATTGAAAACAGTTCGTGTACTGCGGATTGAGAGATTGGTTACGAAATGGTTTTTTCATGTGATTGCTTCCTGTTCATTATGGAATCGTTGTTAAGGGTTATTGCCGTTGCTGTATGTAAATTCAGTTACATTTTGTTCGAGTTAGAGTTTGAACTGTACTAGGGTTTTGAAATCTTACGAAACAATGTTTTCAATAATATGTTGTTTCTCAACAGTACATAAAATTTCCTGTTACCGCTCATTTATCATTTGGTATTACAAGTTACTAATGATGAATTGAAAATTAACTTTTTCTTATTTTATAGCTTGATTTAAGATCAATCTCATTACCCACTTATCTATTTGTCATTTAGTCTAGTAACATTAGAAAAGTTAAAGGAAAGTTTTGGTACAGTAAAAAAACTTTTTTGGGTTTTTGGTATTGCTTGAACACGAATATGTAGTTTGCCGGCAGATATTTTGTCATTGTTTTTAAATTTATTTAATTTTTTTAGTCAAAATTTTTTGTTTTTGGTCTAAATCTGTCCGGTTACTATGCATTTTATCGAGAAAAAAAAACTTATGAGAAAAAGTAATGAATTCTAATTTCCTGCAAGTTTTGTGATGAAACATGTTTCTATTAACAACCGTTAGCGTTAGACTGCTAGAGTACGGAAAACATTCACAGCAAAAATTATAAAACGTGCCTAATCTTGCCTGTTCACATTTGACTTACATGGAAACGAGTAATGTTACCATGGTTTTATCTATTGATATTCCTACTAAATTAAATAAAATAATAATAAAAACTAAAATTGATTGGTCTTTATGATTATGAGCCTCATGTACAAATTAATAATGTTTGTTTAAAAGTTAGAACAATTAATACACGTGGATAAAACTTGCAAATACAATTTTTTTTTTATTATTTTAGACTAGAATTACTTATGGCTGTGCAACTAAACTTTGCTCGGAAACAATACAGAACAATACAAAAATGGGACGGAAACTCAATATATACAGATACGGTACCCGTATATTGTCATTTGATACTGAGAATAATCTTCGTGAGGTACATCATTATTCCATTCTAATTTTTTTGTAAGTATACAGAGACATGAAGAGAGATATCTAAAAAAAAACATGGAGGATGGAATTAGTGTTGTTTAAGAGATGGGCGGACATTACACACTCAACATACGGATTGTGATATTTACTCGTGAATCTTGGGTCTCACCATCACGTGCTGAAGTGCAGCAACGTTTCTTTATTCACAGTGTTGTACACAGAATACTATATATTATTTCTCGCCTTCAGCATGCTTGTTAACATTGCAAAACGTATTCAGGTATTTCCAGCAACGTCGACTAGGACTGATGACCCTTTAGTCCCCTCTTAAAAATCAAGATTTGTCGTGGTTCGTCGGTTTGTCATATTTTTACATTGGCTGTTTTTCAGTACGCTCTAAAGGGGCAACGGATATTCTCAAAACAATTGTTTTGTAAAAAGTTGAATAAAGTTTTAAAATTCACAAAAATTTACTCCATAAACAAAAAATTGCGAATTTTTCGAAAAAAAAAAATTGTTCCGAGCAAAATATCTGTCACCAAATGAAGCAACCACAAAAACATAAAACCAAGTTTTTTACGACTGATACAAAACTTTCCGCTAACGAACATTTTTTCTATAGTATTGGCCTAATCTTATGTGTAAGCCAAACAGTACTTCAGTTTGTGGTGCTTTTTAGAAGTTAGATCTTTTCAAATTAAATAAATCTAAAAAAAAAAAAAAAAAATATATAGGCCTACTGCGGACATATAATCAAAACATCTTGGTTAAAAATTAATGCCTGTTAAAAATTAAAGTCTGTTTAAAATAACAATATCGTTTTTTGAGCGAAAAATTCGTTCTTAAATTTCGCTATCGTTTTCTTTTTTTGTGAGCTTTCACGACAAATGAATTAACCCTTTAACACCCAGCGTTGTTTTTATACAACACCGTGTTTCTGCCTATTTTTCTCAAAAATTATTTGTTGGAACCACAAAAGCCCACTGTTGGTTTAAAACAACACTGATTTAGTTCAGAAAATCACCACTAGATAGGAGTTTAGACCAGTTGTCAAAGCAACAGAACATTTTCTTTAGAGACACTTCAAGGTTTGGAGGTTACAAGTAACTTGTGTACTTTCAAGTGATCTTTTATTATGCTTCTAATTAGTTTGTAATGTGGGAAAAAATACCTTATCAATCCTCAGTTATTCTAGTTTATGTGTAAAATAAGTTTTAGTAATTCTAGTGAGTATTTACCATAATTATTTGAGAAAATTGCCATGTTGTTTTAAACCTACAATGGGCGAATGTGACATTAAATTTCACTAGTTTAATTCAGATTCCCCATATAACCCCATACTAGTTCTAAATTCATTTACAGCTAATATTTTGTGTTAAATATATGTCTTTTGGCCATTTTGTATGGGTCATGATCCAAACTTCACAATGGAGCCAGAATATTTGAACAAAAAAGATAAAGAAAGGTTTTTATTAATTCCTGATGACAACGTGTCAGAGGTGGGAGACATTGGGATAAGTACTTTTTTTATTCAATGTTTACCAAGTTGTGATGTTTTTCTATTGTGGTAAATAAATTTCTATACGATTTTGTCAAAGTTGTGCATTATTTCAACTTCCGTTCAAGAACAACCTTCTAGTTATTTTATACTTTACCAAAATTGTAAATATGGTACATTAAATCCACAAAAACCCACTGTTGCTTTTAAACAACAAGGGATTTTTCTTAGGTTTTGCCCAATGTAACCACAAGTACCCGTTGTTGTTTTTAAACATTTTTTTATTTTTTTAACCTGTGAGGGAAAATTTATAAAAACAGTGTTTGTGTGTTATTTGGACCCTAAATAAAAGAAAAATGAGAGGAAAGATTTTTTTTATCGGTGCATCATAATTCGGGTTTCAAAGGGTTAAACTGTAAACTGCCTATCTGATAAGTCTCAAAACTTGCAAGATGTAATTTTAAAATTAAAATTCCTTTAAAATATGCGATAAAAATAATGTGATTACTGGACTATTGTTAAGGCGTAGTCGTAAGACAAGTAGGATGTCTGGTAGGACATCAGGACGATGTCGTCCCACGGCAACATGATACGCCGTGGGACTGACTAGACCTCCCGCTCTGCAACAGCTGATCCTGATAGCAAGTCAGCTGGTTTGGTCAAAACAGCTGGTCGCTCCACTGATGACGTCATTCTCCATCATCATCAGCAGGCACGCCTTATAATCATGACTGATGTGTTCCATATGGGTTCACGGTGGATTCTAAACGGAAACCCTGTGATTATGCAAATTAGTAAACACTTCCGTCGAACAAAGGAATGTCTTAATATGCACGTGGGTTTTGTTTGCAGAGTTTGCAATGAAGATTCATGTAGGATTCATTCGTTAACTTCTGATAAATCTTAAAGTAAACTCTTAAAACTTAAGTTTAACTATTCTAAGGATAAAGAGGTGACCCAATTTTGTCCTATCAAAGAAAAACACTTCATCCTAATGGTGATTGGGGAGGAAAGCGTTTGAAGCTAAATATTGTAAACCTAAAACGCAATGAATTAGTCATCACCAATCTTTTTTATTGTTAATAACATCTTTGCTGCAACAAAATTTACACACAACCTAATCAATTTACATTTAATAAAAAATTCATGAATTTAATTTTTTCAGCTTTTGGATTTGACATAGTAATTCCCTTAAGTTGTAATAATACAGGCAAGAAAACTAGTGGTTACAAAATTATATTGATCAATCATGGCAAAGACTTATAAACCTACGGAGTACAAAATATACGTAGACCTGATACATTTTGTAAAAAAGTTGACAAGATAAACGAGTTGTCACGAGAAATTTTGTTTTGCAAATATAACTGCTACTACAATATCAGAAGGAAAACATTTCAAAATTTAGGGGTTATATTATCTACTTTAAAATCAATTCATTGATGGAAATTATATTTTTAATTACTTCTATAAATGTGTCAAAACTGTAAAAGTTTTCAATCGTTTAAAATTCAAAATATTACGTTTTTCAAAACATGTCTAAAGACACAAATGTATATTCAAACAACTAGGACTTGTTTAAATTATTATGGTGTTCGACCGTTGGAAAAAAACCATACACAAAAAGTTTTAACCTTCTTGAATTTGGCTAAATATTGCATTTTCAAATTTATAACAATTTTGATGTGTAGCTTGTTAAACGTTCTGAAGATTTTTAATTTCATTGTTAGGCGAGAAAACTAACATGGGAGGAAAGTATTTTAACGGAAAGTAGGATGAACTTTAATACCAGTAAGTACACTCTTTAACGAGAAAGGGGATAACTAATTAGGAGTGAGGGGAAAGTTTTACCTAATGCCAGGAATGAGAACATTTGTCTCATGGATGAGGGAAATGTGTAAATAGAGAGCAGGAAAACAATAATTTGAATAAGGAGAGACTACAACAAGAGACAGAAAAATGAAAACACGAGAAGGAGAAACTTAAAGTGACGATGGAGAGACTTCAACATGACAGAGAGACTTTGACGTCACGAAGGAGAGACTTTAACGCGACGAGGAAGAAAATTTAACACGACGATGAGAGACTTTAACATGACAGAGAGACTTTGACGTGACGAAGAAGAGAATTTAACGCTGTGAGTTTGACACTTTTAAAAATGATTGAGACACCTAGACTCGTTAATCAATATTACTGCAGTAATCAATATTACTGCCGTAATCAATATTACACTACAATAATTATTAGACTATGTAGGTATTGTTTATATTGTAAGCTTACTTTAAGGTTACAAATAAATTATTGACTGTAACAATGTTAAGCTGAAAGTCAACCATACACTTTTATACCCAATTTATCATAAAAATAAAAACAAAACAAATATACTCACTTTCTAAACACACTTCTATTTAATAGAAGTTACAAACATTGTTAATTTGTAATTGTATGGCCTCGTGAGTACCTGGAATGTTAATTTTTGGGCTTGATAATTTTAATAATTGTAAACAATCATTTAACCTATTACCATAGAAAATACCCATTTCACAAATTACTTCTAGTTATCATTCCGTCTGAAACAAGTGCATTTTAATTTACCATCCTAATTACAATGTTCCCAACCTAACATCTAGGCTTTCTCCCACTTCATATATTTAATCGGCTTCACACGGATATGGGCAGTTATCAAGGGTGCATGTTGTGGGGGGGGGGGCATCAGGGGACGGCGCGGCAACGCACTCTCGTGGCGAACAGGTTCAAAAGCCTGCCAGGCCGCTTCGTCGCTGTACACACCATGGGCGCCCTTCTGCCGGTAAGTCCAGGGTCAATGCCACGGTCAGCTGATCATGTCGCACTGTCACTATCAGCTGATCGCCACTATATTTTATTTTAACATGTTCATTTTGTGATTTTTTTATGTTTTTATGCATGCGAAAGAAGCTTATTTTTTAATCACACACAATTTCAATTTTACCTCGAATTCTCTGCAGAGGATAGTTAATATTTTGGTGTTCTTCTTTTTAAATTTATAGTGTATTTCTTTTCTTTTAGTAAATATTATAATATTGCAGTGATTATGTTGTTAAGTTATAGACACGTGTTTGTGGAAAATAGTTCCTTTGATTAGCTACTAGTATATATATTTCGATGTGAAGCCTTGAATCACAATATGCCATCCAGAATCTTAGTAACAAAGTGATGTCGTACTTAGGATGAAAGGTTTCTCATTATCAATAAAATTCATTTCCATTTACATAAGCGGCATTAAGTTGAATGTTTTATTTTTTTAAGTAATTGCTTAATCGTTTTTTTTTTAAGTATTTTTAGTAATTTTCATTCATTCAACAATTTAAATTTTGGCGGTGATTTAGGGTATTCAAATCTATATAATTTTGACTTTATTAGGCCTATGTAGTAAAACTTTGATAAAGATTGTTCCAAACTAATAAAAAACTAAAATTCTTACAAGATCTGCCGAAAAAGCCATGCCAGATTCCTAAAATTTTCCGCAAAGGTCCAGATTTCGCTCGCATTGCCCGAGTATTTAGCGCGGCAAGGTTGGTAGCATGCGTGCTCCAAGGCCTGGTGGGTCCCAAATGTCATACTGAATCCCAATGACGCTCCTGTGTTATGTTATAATGGTAGGGCGTGGCGACAAGACGCGTCTAAACGAACCGAGATTACAAACCGAGCTCACCGCTCACCTCATCATTAGGCCTATTATTTGGTCTTCAAAAGGTTTAAAATTTCACTAGTAGCCTAATTATAGTTTAATGTCATACGTTTTCCCTGATACTCTGGATAGAGGAATTATAAAGTGTAATTCGCTTGTAACACTTGTGTAAGGGTTTATGCATTGCTAACTGTTATTTCTTGCAAACTATTCCTGTATTTGGTGTTAAATAAATGTGTTACTAATTTTACATGGTTAATATTTTATAAAGAGTTAGACGGAACTGAAAAATGATATTCCTACTGACTTAATTCTTTCAAAAGAAATTAAGGCAAAACAGTTTTAATAACTCAGTAAAGTAAAATATAAACAGGTTTAATTCTGTTTAGTGTCAAAACTTTGTTTTGATGACCAATTACAACGTGCATTTTATTAGGCTGTATTCCTTTGGCCTATAAGCTCCCATTTTTACTCGTCATCCAAGGCTTTCATACACTAATGCTTTTCATCCCCATATTTTGCTTCATAATGATTCTTGAGACCAAACATCATGGTAATTAGATTATTTTGCTAGCGAGTAGCTTTATGTTTATATTTTAATACATACTGACTAAACAAGTACTGATACATTTACAATATATCATTAATAACTGTGGCTTTTAGATCAAACAAAATTATCTACCCTCGTATGTCATGTAGACTTTAAACCGTTTTTATCAACCGTTACAACATTATTCTTGATATCTGAGGCTTAATAAATATTCACACCTCCCGAAAAAGGCAGGGTCGAATGAGTGGCAAACAGGCGGGAAGATCTGCCATCCACACTACACCCACCGGTGTGACTGACCCTTGCAACGTGGGAGTTTATGGGCCAGGTTTTTACACCGCTGCTGAGATACACTTTTAACACCGGTCTACACACGTGTTTATCATAAATTGCTGTCAAACAACACGTTTTTACCGTAAAAGCATGCTCATGGAGTTTTAAAACCTATGATCAAAACCTTCGTAGCGGCTGGATTTTGTTACGACAGCACACTCTAACTGGTGCTCTTGACATTTTAATAACTTAGTATAAGGTAGTGCTCTGCTAAGGAACGGTTTTGGTTGTAAAAGGAACTTGACTTTTTTGCTCTTTTGTTCAGCGAATGGTTTTCCTTTAAGATAATTGATAGTCATTCGTGTTTCTTTTAGTACCAGGGGGACTGAGCTTAAGTTCGGTAAAATTATTACTTTCGTTCTCACAAAAAGCTCGTTCGCTCCGCTCACTCGCCCTCTTCCTTTAAGACGAGCTAGTTCGTTTTGCTCACTCGCCAAACCAAATGGGGCTGCACTTTGGTATAATTTTCCTAAACTACAGGTAAAAGATGTATCACATTGGTTTATCTACAGCTATCAGCAGATTTTTGTTTAATTTAAAAATCTCCATTAAGATAACATGGGAACTTTTAAGGGCTCTAGGACGAAAACGGGATTTTTTCCCAGACATGGGACCAGGTCCAATGGATTTCTCGGGGCCAAGACCCCCATATTCCACCAAAAAATCCTTGGAGGGAAAAAAATTTTGCCTGTATAAACATTGCTTGTTTTAGAGTATAAGATTGTTGAAAATGGAAATTTTAATAAATACAGCCCGAAATTTAAATTTCTCTATCCAATATTATCTTTTGGGGCAGAGAAAGTTAAATTTCTTACTTGAAACGTATTGAAGCATTTGTAAAAATCATTATACAGCAGTTCAAGGGATATATTTTGCCAAAAACAAAACTGAAACTTGCTACCCCGTGATAGTTATCACGATAGCTACATGTTTAAAATTAAATAAAGCCTTAAGAACGTGTAAAATATTAATTTATGTTTTACTTTGCAGTTTGAAAATTTATTTATAGGTGATATATAGCTGTATTTTTACTAGAACAATAAGATTAACTTGTAGGTGATAAGACGTATTTAAGCAGCACACAGAAAAAATCTGTAGTTTGGCCATATTGGTCGAAGGGTGATTATAACCACAATATTCCAAACAAGGAATGAAATAAAGGGAGTTAAAAAGAGTATTTTTTATTTAAAATTAAGATTTTAAGATTTTTACATAAAAGTTCTAAATTGTTATTTTTTTTAGCTATAAGTAGCATATGCAATTTTTCAGATTGTCAATGGCTTGAATAAATAAATAAATAAAATAAATAAGATTTTTAAGATTTTAGTAATAATTAAACTAATGGGGTAGCGGAATTCTACCCCCAGGAAAAGTACCCCCATGAAAAAACGCTACGTCATTTTGACGTCACGAGGGGCGGAGCTTAAAGTGGCATAGAGTTTTGGCTCGCGGCCGGAAAAGTACCCCCAGTTTTATAAATACATGATTATTTAATTTGGTTGCTCTAAATTAACATTATAGCAAACCAAACACCAGCCGGATTTCTACCCCCGGAATTCTACCCCCGGAATTCTACCCCCGGAATACTACCCCCAGCAAAACTACCCCCAGCAAAACTACCCCCAATGGACTAGACCCGGAATACTACCCCCGGAAAACTACCCCCGGAATTCTACCCCCAGCAAAACTACCCCCAAAATGGACTAGAACGGGAATCCTATACCCGCGAAAGTACTTCCACGTACACAATTCCTTAAGTATTTAACAAATTGTTATTTCATGTACGTGTTCTGCTATTTAAAACATTTCTATTATAAAATGATAGAAATGTTAAGTTTATATTACTGTAATACAAACTTGCCCTTCGGGTGATCTCGTTCTCTACCCTCACTCGCCGTCAAGTTCCATAATAGGCTTTAGTTTTATATAACCAATCTTTCCTCAATCCATTACAGGCTTTTAGCTGTATGGTTTTATTGACATGAAATAAAATATATACATTACCGTACCATGATATACTTTGATATTAGGTTTATAATTTTCAGCACCTGGGGGCCAAGCATTAGCTCGGTAAACTTAAAAAGTAATATTTTTGGTAGTAATAACATAGATAAAATTTGGTAATATCATTTTCATCACACTACATCGATATCACCTGTTTTCGACCCTCACTTCTACCAACGAAACACCTGTTTTGCCGGCCTAGGCCGGCAAAATTTTCCGGCCTAGGGCGGTAATGGAAACGGTAACAGAGAAATCTAGAATATTAGAAGGTATTTAACAACAACAATAATAAATAACAAATCAGTGACGTAGTTAGTAGTTCAGCTGATAACAACTATTAAATATGTATGACGTAGATGGGAAAATAGTGCTTTTCCCTTGGAATCAGCTGTAGTCACTTACCGTTAGAGTATTAGTTTTGGTGACCTTAGCTGATGTGAAGTGGTTGCCTAGCAACCAGAAACTCAAGCACTTCTCGCTAGGTTAGTTGAAGTTGAGGTTATGTTTTGTTTGTTATGAACGAAAAAGTAATTTTTTCACTTGTTTAGAATTTATTGAATTGTGTAGTGTGATGAAAAATATCGTTCATAACTCGGGCCGAAAGCGTTTTGCCAACCCTCGATCGTTTCAAGTTCTCGACTGCGTCTCGAACTTGAAACACGATCTCGGGGCCGGCAAAACGCCACTTTCGGCCCTTGTGTCGAAATATACTATTACAGACAGTCCGGTGCAAAAAGGCTTATTTCTTGTTCAAGACGAGCTCGTTCGCTCCACTCACTCACCTTTCAGCTTCCTTTTTCTGTGCTTTCAGACTGTTTCAATGTAGGCCTACGGGTCTCGTGTATATTTGTTAAAACACATGTTGAATGTGTAACACGTGGATTCGAATTATTTAGTTAGCTGGTGTTTGCTTTATTCTTTCTAATGCTTTTGTTTTTAAATTCAAATGTAATTCTACAAATTGATTTGTTGTTTTATATACTTTTACATTACTTTTATTCTTATTCATAATCAGCAGTATGAAGTACGATTTAAAAAATTATAGATTATTTTCATCATAAAATAGTACCATTTAATAATTTAGTAATTGGCTGCCATGCAAAACTACATGTGTAACACATAGGCCCATTCTGCACTTTGACAGTTGAGGCTACTAATTATTTTTTTTTTAACTCCATAAGACCAATGTTAAAATTTTTAAAATTTGAATGAATGATTATAAAGAAATAAGATTTTTTCTGGCATAGAGACCTGTATTTATATTAAATTCATCCCAAAACTATGTTATCTGCAATGTTGGAAGCAAATGGTTTTAGCTGTTTTTGAGATCCGTGAGCAAACATACACACATACAAATATATAACTTACTCGTGTTACAGTATAGGATAGGATACACTTTATGCTTATGTAACTTAACTCACGTTTTGTAAATCTAGATAGTCTGAAAAGTATATAACTCAATATATCTAGTACAACCAGTAATACGGTAATAGAATTTTACTTCTGAATCTTGTCCATCTCGGTGGCGAGTGATCAGAGTGAACAAAATTCCTTCAGATTATTGTGAATATTATTATTCCGATTTTTTCTATTTAACTTTCAGGTTTGAAGCACATAGGGCCTACATTGTCATCTAATAAATATTATGTAGGTAACACCTGAACATGAATGAACTTTGAAGGAAATTTCTGCTTTCTTTTATCAGTTGCTGCATACACATTTTTCCAAACAATTTATAAAAAAAAATACCTTAAATAATAATACCATTAATTTATTATATTGTTTTGTAAAATATAACATTAAACAAATAACATTAACTCACCATCACCCACAATTCCATTTTCACTCAAAAAAAGCATTTTCAAAAATACACAGCTAAAAGCCTGTAAAGGATTAAGGGAAGATTGGTAATATAAAACTAAAGCATAGGCCTATTATAGAACTTGACGGCGAGTGAGGATAGAAAACGAGATCACCCGAAGGGCAAGTTTGTATTAATGTAAATTTATCATATTATTATTTTATAATAGAAATGTTTTAAATACCAGAACACGTACATAAAATAACAATTGTTAAATACTTAATTAATTGTGTACGTGGAAGTACTTTCGCGGGTGTAGGATTCCCGGTCTAGTCCATTGGGGGTAGTTTTGCTGGGGGTAGAATTCCGGGGATAGTTTTCCTGGGGGTAGTTTTGCTGGGGGTAGTATTCCGGGGGTAGAATTCCGGGGGTAGATTTCCTGGGGGTAGTATTCCGGGGGTAGTTTTGCCGGGGGTAGTTTTGCCGGGGGTAGTTTTGCCGGGGGTAGTTTTGCTGGGGGTAGTATTCCGGGGGTAGAATTCCGGGGGTAGTTTTCCACCCCTAGTAAACTTACAAAACATTGCTTAAATTGTTCATTATAGAAATAAATTATAAAAGTGCGTAACCAATGATTGAAGTAGAGTATAATGTATTCTCTTCAAAAGTTCGCGGCCGGAAAACTACCCCCATACCTGTGACGTCAAAATGACGTAGCGTTTTTTCATGGGGGTACTTTTCCTGGGGGTAGAATTCCGGCGCCCCAAACTAATAGGTCTATTAAAGTTATAGGCCTACGTTTGTTTCATAATAGGGAATAATATTATAAAAATTAAATAATTAGCATAAATAAAATTAACGTATTTGATTGGTTTACAAGTCAGTAGGTTATTAAAATAATAAAAGACAAAATGGTTCTAAAATAGACCCCCTGCATGCGGAACACCAAATTGTGCCGGTTTTACCAGATACAAAGAGCCTTCACTGCTTCGACTGTTGTCTCTGTAGGCCCTATACTTGTTGAAACAACCGAATGTGAACCGTTTGGACACAGCCGTAGAAGTGGGAGAAAAGAATTTCAGTAAGTGCCGGAAAAGTTCCGTTCCGTTCTGGGAACAGGAGAGCAGAGTGTCTGATTGTTTCAAACGCACAATTATACCTCGTTTTCTCGCCTCGCCTGCAAGGTGTGGCATAATTTGCCATGTAATCTTTATCAAAAATAAAACTTCATGGGCCAATGTAATTAAATTTAAACAGCACACATGAACTTTCGAAATCGATGAAGATTTTTTTGGCATACTGACCTTTTCTTTTGATCATTAGATTAACAGTTTCGACATTTGAGTATCTAATCTTAACATCTCCAACAAACTTGGGTATAATTTTCTTCTTTTGTCGTTCGTATACATTTGAGTAGCCTCTAACGCAATCAATGTTTAAATTTGGCTTTGACCAAAACCTGAATTCTTGATTACAAAGGTTGTTCTTTTAAATGCATTAGATACTGAGATTATTATTAATATTTATGCACCAATCACAGCTATCACATTGTCTGAACCTTCACGCCCAGACCTCTCACTCTCCCCTCCACCCCCGCCGCGCCTCCGCCTCCGCACTCCCCGTGACTCCTCATCCGACTTTGCAAGTCGTCGACCGCTGACCCCCGGGCTGCTCATCTGCCTAACAAAACCTCGCCATTGTCAGGCCAAATTGCGCCCAGCGCGAGACTACAAGACTAGACCCTATGTATACAGAGTCCATCAGCCTTTCGACAATACCCCACTTTTTGTCCACCCGCGGCAAAACCTCACGTAATTTAGCACGTGGCTGTCAGACAGCCTACGGTGGATATTTTTATGAATTTTGTTTGGCACCGAAAAAAGATAAAATCGACGTTTTATTTATTTCTTCTCCGTTCCCTAATATGGACCTCCTTGGATAATTATTTCAAATTTAGCTTTGCTTAGTGTAGAATTGAGAAATCCCATTTGCGATGAGGGACATTCTGATCCAGTGCCCCCCCCCCCCACACACGAGTGTGAGGACACGTCATAGGTGCCAATACAATAGCATTGGTTCTTCAATACTCATAGGCGTCATTTCAGCATTCTGATTGGGGGGGCAAGATTTTCATAAGTTCATACCCCCTCCCCCGTTCCCACAAATACGCCAAAAACATCTTAAATTCCGCTAAAAACTGTCAATAAGAGCTAAATAAGTTTACATTGTGACACTAAGCTGTCCATAAAATGTGAACTTATAATCTCACAAACCCATGAAAACAATACCCTAATGCATGTAAAATTTGATTATATAACATGTTTCTATTTGTAGAAAGTCATTATTCTTCTGGAACTGCCAGTGGTTATGTAAAACACCTTAAGAAATTTAATGTATTTAATTGGTTAATGTATACTAAATCGTTAAAATAAAAAACATCATTTTATAACTATTTAGTTATTTTTATTGTCTATTATTTACAACTCTAAAGTTTTACAGTCAGATACATAGACAAAAACTCCATAGGTTTGTATAAAAAACTCCATAGGTTTGTATGGTAAAACACATTGTTTTACCACAAACTACACAAACACATTAGTTTTTGACAAAGCACCTTTGCAGTCTGCCGTATAAGGGACAAAAAAATCATTTAACATTTAACTAGTGTTGTTTAGGATCAGTACACCTACGGTATATTGCCCATTACATTACCTAAAAAAATTAAATTGTTATTGAGGAGAAGAGAGGTAAAAAATGACTAAGTGATTAAAAAAAAAGATAAATAATGATTTACAAAATCATCTATACCTATAGTAAGATGCACGAAAATAGTCCGATGGAAATTTTAACAGCTGTGTACCCCTCACCCCCTCTCGCCCTGCAATGTTGCCATTTATGGTTATGTTTATCATGTGTAATGCATTATAAAAATGTGTTTCAGAATAAATTTGGCAACAATGTACCAACTCTCATCGGACTATTTTCGTGAATCCTACTATAGTCTATTTAATACGTGATACGGGTTTTTGTTCAAGAAACTCCTCCCACAATTTGCAATATATTTTAATGATTTTGGTGTCATTGGGTAGAGCTCGGCGTGAAGTTGTTTCTAAAGTGAATTGGTAAATTGTCCATTAAAGAGAGGGGACCTACAAGTAATTAAAGTTTGTAATTTTCCCAATTGATTACTCATCGGTAAGGAAATTGATTGATTTTCAAGTAAACAACAGTGTAAACATCGGACATCAGCGAAGGTACTATATCTACCTTTTCACGCGAAAGAGGTTATGTTAAACCAAATCAAGGCTCCGGTCTACCTGAGCCCGAACGACGTTACCGAATGCCGCCGCGCGGCCGTAGCGCTAGGCGAGTTTGATGGCTGCAGACAGTGCAGAGGTTTACGGGAATCGTGTTTTAAAGTTAACTAATTAAGATAGAGATTGACTCTTAACTTTTTCCAAAAGTAGAGAGACGGATCTCGTCTTCTCTGGTTTTAGAATTTTTAAATACAATTTCTAGTTTCAGTTATAACTGTCTAAAATCGTCTGTTTTTAGTGGCAAAAAGTTTTATAGATGCAGAGGTTTATGGGGATCGTGTTTTAAAACTAACCAATTAAGATAGAGATTGGATCTTAACTTTTCTAAAATTAAAGAGACGGGACTCTTCGGCTCTGTTTTTAGAATTTTAAAATAAATTTTTTTATTTCAGCTATAGAGTTTATTATTATTAGTAAACTGTCTAAAATCATCTGTTTTTCTCGATGCAAATGCAAGGGTTTTTAGAACCCTGTTATCTTTTGCTAAATGCAGCCTAGAGCTACAACTAATGTGTCATATTTAAGAAAAATAACGGTGCTAAATTTCCTTTCTTACACTTTGGTAATCTCACTTTGGTAGTGTTATCAAAACTAATGGAAAACTTAAGTTAAAAATCAAGAAAAACAGATGATTTTAGAAAGTTATAGCTAAAATTAGAAATTGTATTTAATTCTAAAAACAGAGCTGACGAGATCCGTCTTTTTACTTTTAGGAAAAGTTAAGAGCCAATCTCTATCTTAATTGGCTAGTTTTAAAACACGATCCCCGTAAACCTCTGCATCTTCAAAACTTGCCCCTAGAAAAAACAGACGATTTTAGACAAAAATTATAACTGAAATTATAAATTTTATAAAAAAAATTCTAAAACCAGAGAAGACGAGATCCGTCTTTCTACTTTTACAAAAAGTCAAGATTCAATCTCTATCATAATTTGTTAGTTTTAAAACATGATTCCCGTAAACCTCTGCAGCCATCAAACTCGCGGAACTCGCCTAGCGCTACGGCCGAGAGGCGGCATTCGGTAACGTCGTCGTGCAGGTAGACCGGAGCCCTCAACAGACGTGAGATGGGACTTCCTGCTACAGATGACGATTGCAGAATGAGTCAATTTAAGAGTTTTGTGTAAATAATACAAAGTAGACATTTTGTTAAAGTCTGATTCAGAAGTTTATAATTGTTATATACAAATATTTCATCATATTACATAACCTAACATTTTAATTTCCAATTAAAAAAAAATCACCGAAATTATTGGGGGGGCAACTGCCCCCCCTTGCCCCCCCCAAATGACGCCTATGTCAATACTCTGTAACAAAATAGTCAATTTCACATATTAATACAGTATTATACGTTTAACTAATTTAATTGTATGCATTTACAAAAACGCTATAATCCACCATGGATTTGATTTTTTGTTATATTGTTATAAATGTAATGTAGGCCTATTCAATAATAAATTAAATGTCTCAAAAGTCGCATAATGAACAATGTCACAAATCATACATAAAATTGATAGAGCATCAAATGGCAAACGATTAAAGTTGAAAAAATCGCAGTTTTGAATTTTAAACACAAATTAACTTTTGATATTTGACTCATTTTGTTCGGGTTTGTTGGAAATTATATAAATCCAAAAACTTTCTAAATTATATAACTTTCAATTGGAACTATCAAATGTTTTTCAGGTTATTTTTATTTATTTTTAGCGAATTTTTTTATACATATGTGTGTCCGTGGTACTGATAACTTTTGACAGGAACCTCCGATTTTGATGAAATTTGGTATGAAGGTGTAGGACCAGGTCTATTTTCATGAGTCCGCGAACCAGCATTATCAGGTTATGTGAACGGGTTTTATGGGGTTTCAAAACGGTCGAAAATGGGTTTTTGGCATTTTTGGACATAAGTTTTCAAAATTCAACAATTTTAACTAAAACCATTTAAAATAAGGTAACTTAAAAAAAACAATTTAGTATTTTGAATTTTTAATATGGATTAACAGGTTACGGAGAAAATCCAAAATAGGTTTTCCATGTTATTCTTGTGGGGAATTAACAAAACCCTGTATCTCACTTATTTATTGACATAACTTGATCAAATTTAGTATGTACATCCACTGGTAGGGTTTAACTTATATTTACTAACAACATCATCCATTTGGCGGCAATCTTACCTACTGAACCCCAAGACCCTTATATAGGGTTTATAGGGAAAATGAAAAATATCAGAGTTTGATGCAATTTTATTACATGCACTAGTAATGAATTTTCTTATATCTACTTGCAATACCTCCAAGGCAGCAAACCTACATCCTCGTTCCCATGGTGTTTATAGGGGAAGTTAACAAAATTGATTTCCTATTGGAATTTGCTGAGTCCGCAGGTCTTATTTAAATGAAATACTGAACAACGGGGGTAATTATTTATTAATTATGTTTTTTGAAAACTTTGCTGTGTCTCGCACAATATAAAATGCCTTCAAATCCTGAACAATTTACTGCAGTAGGCTAATCATAAAGGGTTGATTATTTTAAAGTTTGCTTAACTTAAATCCATAAGATTATAACTCATACTTCCATCCAGTGGCGGATCTAGAACATTAATAGGGGGGGGGGCTAACCGGGGGGTCTGCGCCCCCCCCCCCCGATCGGCGGGGGGTTCGGGAGCCCTCCCCCGAGAAGTTTTTGAAATTTAAGTGTTAAAAATTGCAGTTTCATGTCATTTCTTCACCCATCGCTTTGGAAAACAATACTAAATCGCCAATCAATTTTTATTACAAACAACAGTTTGGCCAATGTACCAACTTTCATTGCTCTTATTATCATTAACATTTAATGAGAATTTCTTTTGCATCATGAAGTACAATCCATAAAGTAACCTTAAACAATTTGGTTCGATTTTACAGGCCTATCACTGTTGCTATCTAAATTTTCATTATCTTTATTTCGTATTGAAATGGTACACTCTCGTGTTAACACTATTAACTTTAATATACTAAGTCGGTAATAGTTAGGTAGGTTAATATTTTAAAATGTTATAAAATGTTATAATACAGTACATTTCATCATGGATTAGCCACTAGATCACGTATAGGCCTGGCGCACATGTTATGTAGATCACATGTGGTGAACTTATAGCAAAAGAGTGGTTTACAATATTGCTGCTCTGTCTAGTGATCTGGAGGGGTTATAGTTTCACTACCGTGGGTTTGGGTCTTTTTGACCCATTATAAATTGTTTACAGTAGTTACAATTACATTAATCCTTCAATAGTGAAGTTGTCGTAGTATTATAATTAAATAGAGACACAGACTCCAACACGGACACGGTACATTTCAATGAACAAAAACTGGCCATTATGGTATAATAAAATCACGTGCGTCGGCACCAAGTGATGAGACTCGGCCTTTCAGACTGTTTTAATGTAGGACTACTGTTGCGGATGCTGCACTCTGGTTTATTTATTGTCGGATCAGATGTTCTAATTTTTTTATTAACAGATTACTTCATTATTGTTACTATTTCTTAAGTTTTAAATTCAATTGCAACTCTAAAAAGTACTTAGTTGTATTATCCATTTACTTTAATTTTATTTATCTAAATATCCATAATTATAATCACCAATACAAAAGTACAATAAAAAATTATCGTTTTTATTAGTACTATCCGGCAATTAAGTAACTAGCTACAATGCAAAACCACATGTTAACTTGGACACTTGGTTTGTACTTTGACCGTTGAGTCAGCTTCTTCATTATTTCTTTTTTTTAGTTTTGTACTTCATAAGACCATTGTTAAAAATTAACGTAACTAACGTAACCATTGGTAAACATTATAACAAAAGAACTTAATTTTACTTACTAAGCTAACTACTTTTTATGTTATTCGAAGTGCGGCCTTAAAAACACATCAATTGAAAGAAGACTATTTACTGAACATCGTGTGAAAATTACACGTTTCTAAGTTTTACTGTTTTTTAGTTGGGCTTGCTTAAAGTCAGCCATGTCACCGATGATCGTGGCGAACACATCTCCGCTGAAGGCTGTGACGCTGGGTTAGTTATAGCTGTCTAGTCGGTCTTATGTATGACTTTTCACTACCGTGTGATTTGTTTTGAGTTAGTGAAAGTATTTCTGACCTATATATCAATAACAAACATAACCTAATCGGCGCAGCGCATTGTAAACTTGGCTGACTTGTAGCAGGCCCGGTGTCAGGCCGCGGGCGGAAATGCGTTCACCGCGATCATCGGTGACATTTCTAACTTTAAGGATATAGAACCGAAAAACCGTAAGACTTAAAAAAGTGAAATGTTACACAATGCTCAGTAAATAGTCTTCTTTCAATTTATGTGGTCTTTAATACTGCAGATCAAAATAACATAAAAAATTAGCTGGCAAATGTATAACAATAGACAAAGTACCCGAAAGAAGATTTTCCTGACATGGAAACCTGTAAATATAGGCCTTACCATTTTTATCCCCGAACTGCTTTATTTGAAAAGTTTGAAGAAAATCGTTGGAGCCTTTCTCGATATCCGTGTGTACATACATATAGACATAATACAAATATACCTCATCAACAATATTAGTCTGTTGTTCTTGATTTCGTGTTGTGACAGGAAAAGTTTGCGTGCGCAATGCAACCAAACATTAAATACAACATCTAGTTGTAATTTTGATTTCCCTTCGCCTCCACCACTTCCACTTAGGCCCCTATTATACATCGCATCTTTCAAGGCACGTAAAATAAGTACATTGCACTAGATATGAGCATTTATACCCGGCGCCTGACGGGAGTCTGTCACGCGTCATCCAATAAGGTATAGCCTACACCGATTCGAGCGACACGCGGCGGGCGCAAGCCCTCGCGGCGTCGCTCGACGCGATGTAAAAAGGCCCTTAAACTTGAGGATGGAATACGTCACTCCCCATCTCCGCCTCGTAACTATACGAAGACTCGGCATACACACACACAGAGGGACTCTGGAAGCCTCAGAATTGGTGAACCACCGATTGAGATGGCATACCAATAGACACATTAAAATGACAGTGTTGTCTAGTTGAATTACCAGAAAAGGACATTATAATATCATTTTTAAAAACAAATATTTTTACGGGTGATGTTTTTATTTCACAGTGTGCATAACAGACACAAAGTAGTTTACATTGAAAAATATCGGAAAAACGTGCGCTGGTTTGCCGGCGCCCCATCACCCGGCCTGCGCCCGACACGGGCCGGCGCCCGCTCCCGGCCGTCGCGGCGCCCCACCTTGGCCCCCAAGGGGGGGGGCTATAGCCCCCCCCCCCTTGGATCCGCCACTGCTTCCATCGTTTTCCATTTCTGGCTAGAAGGGTAGGGCAAATAATTTTAAAGCTCACATTTTACCTCAGTTTCTGTTCATGTTGTGTTTCCAACGGTTTTCAGTTAGTATGCTGGCTGGCCGTGGTGGCGGGGGAGACGCTGGCGCATCCTAGCGCCGAGATCTCGCAGCGGGACGCCAGGGCGCAGACGGTCGTTGACGGATCCAACCCGTAAGTATTTGAAGCAGCTCCGGTTTGAAATTATGGTTCCAAAATGATCTAATGTTACACATAAAACGCATATAGACAGACGATTAAGTATGAATTTTCAATTAATTGTTGATTTTCAGATGCGATATTTGAGAACCATACGGGATAACTTAATTTTAATATTTTCGTATACGATTATATTAATTATTTCCATACTTACATATCGAATGGCATAAAATTGTCTTTTATTTTGGTTATCGCAATTTTACATATCAAGTTGTTTTGATGAAATACCTGTAGTTTTTACATTGCATTATGTAGTTTTAACTGCATTATGCATGTTATTTGTAACTAAACATAATGCATTTTGAAATATTTAGTCATTACTAAATTTCTTTTAGTAAAATATCATTAGCTGTATAAGTTTTACTTTCTCTTCACTCCCTCTGGTTTTGTTACCTATATTAATTTAACTAAAGAAAATACCTAAAATAATAAATACAAACCTTTTCATGAGAGTTTAACTTATATGTTTATTCGTCAAAAAAATTATCATTAAACTTATGTGATTTAATGTATTTTAATTCTTCTTAAACTAAATTTGAATATTCAGGAACATGCAAGAAATATCATCGGTTTACCAAAAATTTACGAATGGCTGTATGTAAATATGAAAAAATACGGCATTAATTGCCAGGCTAATGATGGTTGATGAATCATCTTCTAGAAACACTCACCGTATTCACATACTCTTCACTTCCTCTCATCACTATTCCATGCAGAGAGTATTAGTAACGTTTCGTCAGAACTAGTGATAAAATCAAGAGTGACTAACTACATTTCAGTGAACGGTAATTATTAATATTTTACTACTGATATCAACTCGTTACCAATTTCCATACCCAGTATTTTCATTGCATTTTTACGTGAATATCCGTCTTATGTAAATAGGTTTCAATGAATAAGGTCATTCATTACCTATCTTAGATAACATCGTGGATGCCTCATAGATAAAATAGTGGAAAATTAATCGATCATAAATTAATTGCAAACAGATCCAACTATGTATGTTCAACTTAACATGACCTATCTCCTAGATTTAGTAATTAGTCTTTTTGATTTTGCTACAAGACATTTACATTCTGACTTTCCGCCTTTATCACGATAAAAAATTTACGTACTTACTTCTTTAAAATGTAAGCAAAAATCCTAAAAATGGTTTATTTAACTACGTATTTATATGAGATGCAACATTGTAAATGGTTATGTATAAAAATATTCAAATTCGAATTCAAAATTTATTTATTTTTATTTATAACAATTCTTTGGATATTATTGTGTTAGTAAAACAAAAATCAATACCGTACATTACAACTAATTTACACTTTTCAATATAATTTATTTTGTTTTTTAAAATTCATTTGAATATTATAAATAAACCTCCTTCAATTAATTTCAGGATATAATTTAGGTCTCATTGTTATTTTCATTTCCAAATTAATTTCAAAGTTGTATTTACAATACCGGTAATCTTTTTTTACCTTATTATCCGTTCTAAACTGCCATTATTTAAGTCAACACCGTTAGACACTAATGTAAACCTGCCGTTAAAACTTCTAAGAATTCGTGGTTTAAGAAGTGGGCGTCCTAATGGACTTTAGAGATTAAAGCCATTTCGAAAAACACTCTAATTGTTGTTGGACCGGTTGGCCAGATAGTTGTTTTAACTGCCTGATTTACGTAAATTTACTCATCCAAACCAAACACTTACATATGCCATAACAATACTTAAATTGGGTGGAATGGAAGTTTCAATCTTGATTAATATTTTACATTGATCTAATGGAAAAAAGTTTAAGAGTTTTAAACAGTTTTAATATTGCCATAAAAATGTCTGCTTATTGACAATATGCTTCTCATACGATCAGCCAGTTCTATGTAAAAGGTATATATTGAAATAATTATTATCTCAAGTTATGGAAACAACTTTCCCACTTGTCAATTCTACTTGTCAATTTTGAAATTTATTGAAAGAAATAACTTCTATAGTTATCCAAATTTCTTGTACTCGCTGTTATATCAAACTACACAATGTTTGACCTTTAAAATATTATTTATTAGATTTTCTAATTTTAGTAGAAATGTTTTTGATCATCAAAGGTCTTTATATAAAAAACATATATTATTGAAGCATTGATATTTGATTTTAGGGGATTCTTCTTTTTACTGATCAACAATTTAAGATATGTATATTAATATAATTTGATAATTTATTGAAAAATACTTATAAAATAAACTAACAAAAACTATAAAAACTTATACATCAATCTGCTATTAGGCTAAATAGTGGAATTATCTAGTGCAATTTCTTATTAAATTCCTCTCATTGAATTCAAAACGTGCTCGACTATCATCATGAACGAATAATTGTTTCATTAAAACAATTCATGGATTGCTACTAAAAGTTCGCAACTAAAGTTGAACAACACAGAATTTAGGAACAAAAAATTCTGTCACATTGCTTCTTGGAATCACGAAAACAATAATTTACTATTTATTTATTAAATAATTAATTTTATGTGCTTTTTTTCTTCACAATCTGAACCCAAAAAATAATTTCACCCTGTTTTATTCAAAACTTTTGTGATTTAAGAGGAGTCCAGAGAGTACTGGAAAGAAATTCTATTTTTACCACAACTGGTTTGTGTTTTTGGTGAAATTTAGAATCTTGTTATGCAAAACAGGTCAGCCATGCCATTGCACTCATGTGTGATGACCTTGAAAATGTCATACTGGATCAGCTGATTTCACCAAGCTGTCAGCTGGAGGAAATCAGCTGTTTTACTGTTACACGCCTCATTTTGTCTCAGTTCTGATCTGTGTAGAGGATTATGCAAATGAAGCTTCTGGATGTAGGCTTACAGAATGCAGGTTTCAGAAAACCCAAATCATTACTGTGTCAGTAGTAGGTCTACTATTATCCTACACTTGTTTGGAACTTTCTGGAGTTTCCCTGGCTGAACCTTATAAACTAACTAAGAGACATTTGAATTAATTCCAAATTGAGCAGCTTATTATTTTCAATAAAAATAAGGTTGACTAACTTGATAATGCTCATATATTAGATTATTTTCTAAATTAAATATTATTTGCTGCCAACTTTTATAGATAGTCTTAATATCAGAAAAAATATTATATTTTTAAACTTTAATCTTTAAAATTCAGACACTATATGCCTCTATTTGTATAAAACGCTGTAGAAAAGAGTGCTCATCATCAAAGTATTAGTTGTATTGTTATACAATGTTTAACAGAGTGAAATACTTCCTTAAAACCATAGTACCAGGTTAACCGAGCCTTGCTCGTTGGTTTTAATTCAGTTTTGATATAGAGTCACAGTAATAAAGCTATTAATTTCCATTAACAACCAACTATACCTCTTCATAGTCAGTGGCGGATTTACGAAGATTGGGGCCCTAGGCCAACTTTTCTGCGGCCCCCCCCCCCCCTCATCACTGACCGAAGTGTGATACTAAAATCGTAAAATTAAGCTAAAATCACCCTTAATTTTTTATACTATGCTTTGGTACGAGTGAAGTGTAATTGTATGTGTACACTCTGATATTTAAGAACGAGCTCGTCTTGAAAAGATGCTGGATTATCCATCAGTTAAATGACGGTGGGGGAGGAGGCTCATTATGCTTTATCATTGACTATATCTATAATCAATCGATCTATGTTATAACTAACTGGAGTCAATACTCTCTTTTCAAACGTTTGTAATAAGTGTGTCGCTGTATTTTAAGGTTGTTTTGTCCGTTACGTTGGTCAAATTGCTGTTGGCGGGAGGCTGATGTCTAAATAGTCAAGATGCCTATCCGTACTCAATTTTACCAAACTGTGTTTAATAGTGTAGGTGCAATGGGGTCCTTATTGATCTGAATTACATTGTTAAAATTACTATAAAGGTACAAAATGTGTTGCTTTCAAAATTTTGATACTATCACAAAATGGTTATTGTTTTAGAAAATCTTTAAATTAAACTAACATTAATTTTAATGTCATCTATATTTTGCATTTTGACAGCTTCTCACCAATAGCAAACTGGAAAACAAAAAATATCAAAGGGAAAGCGGCGCACTTTTTAGACACACAGAGGTGACGTCAGTTAGTAATAATAAGGAGTCCAAAGGGACCACCGCGCCGTAGCCCAGTGTTGCCACCAATATGAATGTGACTTAACCTACAGGCTCATGATCACCCGAAAATGACATGGAAAACGGCAGACGCCACAATGACTTTTCAAAAGTCTCTCCGTTGTGTTGTAAATTTACGTTTTTTTTAAAACTACAATAGTCTGCTAAACAATCAGGGCTCATGTATACACATTTACTGTGCAGGTATATCCTTACAAAAATATATGTATATTTGGGACTCTGTGCGGCCCCCCTGCAGCCCGCGGCCCTAGGCCAGGGCCTAGTCGGCCTAGTGGTAAATCCGCCACTGTTCATAGTTAACCGCTGTTTCAAAAGATCTGCTTACCATTACTGTTCCTTTATTTTTGTATACATTTTGTTGTCATTTCGTTACCAAAATAGCAACCCATAACACCAATGTTAAAATTCCCGATTTTTAAACTTAAATTTAGACCAAATTCGATTTTTTTTGGGATTAAGAATGTTTCTAATCTTATTTTTGGGCCAAAACACTCTTAAAGGCAAAGTTTGAACAAAATCTAACCGCTAGATTTTGAGATCGTGAAACACACATCCCTTCAGATATTGCTCGTATTATAGTATAGGATTAAAATTTAGAAGAAATAATTGAACAATAAAACTTCAACCATTTCATTTCATGTATTATATGTATTCATTGATTGATGAGAATAAAGTTATAAAATGTATTACTTTTACCCTCACTGTTTTTAGATTTTGGACAAATACAGCAAACAAATATGTTCCCTTGTCATAATGATTTTAAAATAAACGTTTTCTTAATAACGATACAACCGTTTAAATAACTGCTTGATTATAAATTAAAAATGGTTTAGTATTTGAATTCAATAATGTTGCCAAGTAATTCTTATTAATAAAATACTTTAAGATTTGTAAATAAACAATTACTCAAAATGTTGGAAAATAGATAAACCGGAATTTTTTGTACACGATAAATGTTGATACATACATTTCGTAAAACACAACTTATTTTTAATGAATTTACGGAATATATATTTTGAAATTTGATAACACATCAAATTAAAGTTTAATAGTTGATTTGTTTGTGATTAAACGAAAAAGAAAAGTTTTGATGCAACAATTTGGACATTCAAGATTCATATTTAAGGTAAGTTTCTTAAGTTATACAATGTTCAATGCATGAGTAAACGCTTACTTGCTTTTGAGGTGTTATCAGATTTCAAAATACGTTTGTGGCAATTATTAATGTCCTGATTTTGGACACAAATATCATTTAACCTTTTACCCAAATATAACTGCAATGAGCTTTTATTTCTCCTGCAACTGTCCAACTATCCTAAAGAAAATGTGGGCTTAAACGCTCTGATATTTATGTTGGGAATGGATTAATATTGCTTGGTGAACCATTGCTTTAAAATCTTGCCTAATATATTTATTGTTAAACAAACCTATTTTAATTGGTTTATACAACTAAAGTGATCTAATAATGTAACTATAACCTAAAGGGATACGTAATAAGAATACTTTAAAGATATTATGATCAATATAATACAAATTTTTTAATATTTTCCTCTTTTATAATACTGAGCAAGGTAAAAACTTGAAATACATACTAAAATCAGGTGTGATAGATTTTGATTAATTTTATAAAGGAAAATTATAATTAATGTAATTTAGTTATAGTGTAACTTAGTGTATATTATTACTATAACATTCTTATGTGTTTTTATTGACAATACAAAATGCCCGTCTGTTGTAACACGCTTCAAACAGCAATTTTGTATCAGTTTCATAGATTTATGCAATAGAATAAACTATACTATGGAAAACCTGTGGTAAAAGTATAAATTTTTAATAACGAACACAATGTTTTCCTTTTTAGAGTGGAGAAGCCCAGGAGCATCCCTGTTGCGCCCAGTGAGGAGTTCAAAGGAGGCGTGGTCCCTGTGGCTCTGCTGTACGACCGAGATGACGAGGAGCTGAGCCGACCACTTCGAAAAACAAAGGATGCTGGAGACAAACATACACCAGAACCAGATCCTGGGATACAAAAGGAGGAAGAAGATAAGAAAAATGAAGGAAATAGCAACGAGAACAATAGTACTGAAAATCAAGGAGTTCGGGGGATCAACAAAAACTCAAAACTTCTTGATATAGAAGCTAGGGAAAACGATGAAAATTCTAAATACGGATTAGAAATACAGAGTAGAAATAAGGTGCCGTCAGAGGAACCAGAAGAGTTAGATAAACCTTTCGTCTATAATATTCAACCTTTATCATTCTACTCTTCAGAAACTAAAGAAGAAGAAAACATCCTCAACTATATTAATAAAATAAAGGAAATGAAAGAGAACCAAATCAAAATTGAGGCATCAAAACATCCTCAGGAAACCACCTCACCCCCAAATCACGTTGTTGAGAAAACAGAGGATGCTGTCGTAACCGAGTCAGACTCTGTAGAGGGTAATAGACCGATAAGGAGGAGAATACAGCATTATGAAACAGTTATAAAACCTATGATTCCCGATACTCAACAGTACCAGCAGTACCAACTGTATCAGCAGTATGCAGGGGTACCACAAGGCTATCCGGTATACCCAGCTTCCACCATGGGTATCCATCCCCAACCCATCCAGCAGTCGATAGCTCCTGCATTTTACCAAACACCCCAAAGCCCACAGTCGGTCATATACCTACCTAACCCTTTTACATCTCAGCACTCTAAAAAGCATAATACAAAGTCAAGTAATACTCGAATATTTGACGACTACTTTCCCATTCTCATCAACAACCCCTTCAATGAAATTTGGGCTGGCATCACTAACATAGTTGAATATGGACCCGAAGCTGATGTTTGTAAAAAGAGCAAGAAAGGGAGAGAAGTTGACGATGACGAGGCTGAAAGTGAAGATGAGGCTGAAATAGAATTTTCTACTAGAAAAATCGGGCTGCACAGTTCAGCAGGGAGCTCATCAACCAATTCAGGATCTTCTGGAACCTCTAAAGATACTCAAGTTTGGCCAAGGTTTGCCAAGCTGAAAGTTCGCAAAGGAGGAGTAGCCATCGCAGGCCCTGGAGGAATCGCAACGGCGGGATCTGGAGGGACCGCAATCGTAGGTCCAGGCGGAACAGCATACACGACTAGAGAGGGAACAGCGGTCGTCGGACCAGGAGGCAGGGTGGTTCATGTTCCACAGTTTTCTCTCTACGCTAAAGACTTTGACGGCTCACAACCACGAGAGTTCGTTCCTCCACCAGGATCCAGAACAGTTGCTGAAGGGCCGATTGTGTACTATGATAATCCTCTGGATGGGGAAGACATCCCTGACCCAGCCTTCCCTCTGTAATTAACTTAAGCCAAATTTTAATTATGGTGTGTATAGTTTAAACAACTTATTTTCTATCAGTGGTTAACTCTTATGGAAGATGGCGTGGGGTTTAGGGATTTCATACTCCGATGAACTCAGGTATGGGCGGAGATTGATGATATTGGGGAATTTAAATTATGATCTCTTGTTTGTACTATAAAGTATTGTTGGATTTATTTTATTCGTATGTAAACCACTATAATCACTAAGTAAAAGATAACTTTAAATTTTAACTGATATCCTAAAATATAATAATTGTAAACATTTTTCAACATAATCGTGGTTTTATTTTGGTGTTTTGGTACAACTTTAAATACAAAACAGTATTAGGATTAGGTATACTTTTTCTATTAACTATTTAATATGATAAATAGTTTAATTTCTTGAATTTGTGATATGAAAAATATTCATTTAACAAATAATTAGAACTATAAATTTAAGAAGTACTGTCAGTGGAAAATTATAAGTTTCTCTTTTTAACGTTGCAACTGAAAAGCACCCAAAAAAGTAATGTGATTTCTTTAAGAGTGGAACATATATTTTACCGTTATTGCCAAACAAAAAACTGAGCTTATAACTTAAAAAACAGATAAATGTATGTAAATAGTTTTAATTCATTGATAACTAAACAAAATGTGTATTCAGTTGCAACTTTAAAAAGAAAAACTTATAATTTTTCATTTACCATACTTCTTAAATTTAAAGTTCTAATTGTTAAATGAATATTTTTCATGATTTTCCTTAGATGGATTAGGTCTACTTTTGTATTAATTGTTTAATTTAGCCTGTGATTAGTTTCTTAAATTTGTAATTTAAACGATATGAATACTGTACAATGTCCTTATTTTTATGATTATATTACTTTAGTGGTCAGTAGTGTAGTAAAATTAAGCCAAAATATGGCTGGAAAATGAAATAATTTTTGGACAGCTAATTTTTGCTGAAATGTGTTCTATGCCATCCCCTGACCTCCCTCAGAAAAGTCCCCTGAAATCCCCAGTGGGCAACATGCCTAAAAATGATGGGATGGCCCACGTGGAGTCAGAAATAAATCTTTCTTCGACCAATGGGTTTATGTACATCAAATTAAAGCTCTTAAGTAGTAGAATTTAATGCCGCAAACCCCATCTCAAAAGGTTGCCTGAGTCGAAAACGGCAGCCTTTCAAACTTTGAATAAAAATCACATTTTAACGTAAACGCTTAAAAATGTAATAATTTTCGAAATACTTGACCTTTCGAGGTGCGGTTTGCGGCAAACGGTTGCTTGTACAATTACCTAAGCAAATAGGGATAGTTTGACATATGCCCATCATATTACCCTTGAACCACCCTCTACATGGACGTCCCAAAGAGGGAGTTTTGAAAATTTTTTCTTAGTCCATAGCCATGCTATACATCATTTTAAAGGTCTTATTAAGGAGAGTACATAGCCGAAAACCAGACCTCAAAAGGTCAAATAAGTCGGAAGTTATTGTATTTCAAAATTGATAATATTATTGTATTCTAAACTTTGAACGCCTGCCATTTCACTCCCGACAGTTATATTGAGTTCGGGTTTACGGCATTGTATTCTACATTTGAAGACCTTTAATTTGATGTATATAAACCTTCTGGAATGTATTTATATTTAGTATGCTTAATATCTAATTTTAATGTAACTCCTTATGGGCCAACCCCTCATTTTTAAGCGTGATCCCCATATGGGATTTCTGGGGACTTTTCGGAGGAAGGTCAGGGGACGCCATAGAACACATTTCAAAAGAAATTGGCTTTCCAAAAATTATTTCATTTTTCCCGACTAATTTTACTACACTATCAGTATTACTTCTATTTGACTCAACTCTTTCCAATTTCACTTAATATTAATTATAATGTAAAATATGCCATAATGATTAGTTTTAGATGTTTTATAATGTAGTTTAGAGTATAAAATTTTATAATTGTAAATTATTTATGCAGTAAAATGTAAGTTGTAATTAAAACTCCATAAGACATTTTAACTGGGTTTGTCATTATTGTGTTATTCCTAAGTCTTTATTTCAATGGTTTATTATGGAATCTAAAATTATCATACTTTACACTGTAAAGGGTAAGGTATTTAAATTTTATTTAGGCTATTAGTCCTTTGATGGTGAAATAAACTTTATGTATATTTACCCTAGAGGTAATTAAGATAATAACATTTATTTATCTCAAAATGCGATAAAAATCAAAATAAATTGACAACTTTAAAGTTTTTAAGCCTTCAAGAAACACAATAAAAATTAATAAACAAATTCTATTTTTTTTATTATAGGTTCGAATTATAAATTAATTTTAGGTCTTAAAATATCTAAAATGTTTTAAAAACCCAACAACAAGTTATATTGAATTACACTAAACTAAAATATAATTTAGGAGATTAAAAGAAATCAAATAGATAGATCCCACAGCTCAAGAACTCAAATATGGGTCCCATCTGCATTTGAAAAAAACATTTAAATGCATAGAAATAATAATGACAGCTGTTTTAGGTCAAGTTTTTGTTTAAATCTCATATTAAACGCGTTTCCAATTTTGTGTTCTAATTCAAGATATAATTTAAAAATCCAATATAAAAAATGTATCTGAAGTTTACTTTAAAAATTAAACGAATTGCATGAGTTTTTATTAAATTTTTTATGGTGTTAATGTATATTATTTTCCTAAATTATTTATTACCACACATTGTCTACTGCCTTATTTTTTGCCGTAATTACATAATCTGAGTATATAACGATAAATAGAATTTACTGCATTCCTGTACAAAATATGTAGTTCAGCTGCTTGAGTAAATTAGTTACACAACATCAGTTGGCAAAAAATTACTGGGAAGCTGAAATTTTAGAAGAAAGTGCTTCAGAAGGCGCGTCATTCTCCTACATTGTAAGTAACAATCAAGCACTGACTATAAATTAACACTGCAATAACATTAACTTAGATAATTGGACATTGGACAAAATAACCAGAGCTAAATTTGGAATTAACGGTGTTGGTGTAGCTGCTATGATACAAGTTACTCCTAACTCTAAAATCGATTAAAAAAGTTTTTATGTCATAAGTAAAATCCTTTCAACTATTATCTTTTTTACTAGCCATTTAATAATACACAGAAGTCATAGATTAGAGAATCAAATTTAACCTTATAAAGTTCCAAATTTATAACACTATTTTATGGAGAATTCCTCCTGATGAGATGGTAGTCCAAAGAGAATTATCTGTTTAGAGAAACTAGTTACCCCTGAAAATAAAATTAAGAAATCCCAAAAGGTGATTGGAACCACTCTTTCATGTTTTTTATTAATCAGATTTTGTTGTACCAATTAGGGGTCGTTTTTACGTCAGTTTAAGCTAAACTGAGGTTAAATAAAATCGATCCCTAATATAATAAAATTAAATAA